>VZTZ01039753.1:701928-819253 GCA_013400955.1 Drymodes brunneopygia | reverse complement strand
TTTTTTTTTTTACTGAAAGTGTAATGGCTGACCTTTAATAGAATGGGCTTATTGTTCTGACAAGATATTGAAGTCCATTTTTAGTGAAAATATTTTTTCAAAGCTTCACATTGTTAAATGAGAAAATATAAATTCTTCCATTCCTCATCATTACTTATGCTGCACCACTGAAATCATAAACAAGAATTTAAGTGGAAGAGAGATTAGTGGTTGCTTCTCTATTCCTCTCTTCTTCTCCCCACCATCCCCTAAAAGTCTGGTACAACTATGAATCCACTTGTAAACAATAAATTTTAAAAATGAGTGTTTCTTGATTGCACTGGAGCTCAGGCAAAGTTTGACATCTAGAATACAAATACAGCCTTATCACTGTATGTTAGTTGCGAATTCCTTAGACCTAAGCTATGGAATGGTTGCAATTGTCACAAATATTTCCTTTAATATCTTTTAAAATGGAGTTCCTTCCCTGAGTGAGAACTACATTGGTTCAGCTGAATTACAGACAGTTTCCCAGAAGGATAAGCTCAGTACCTTGCAGCAATTTATTTTCTTTCAATTAAGAAACTAATATATTGTCGTATTTTTACTATCCTCTGAAAATATCTCAGGAGTATCTTCCATTAAGTAAGAGCTAATCTGAGCTGATATCAACTCTCTCTTTCCCCATCACTTAGATGGGAAGATTATTGTAATGTAATGCCTTGCTCTCAAATAGGTATCAAGTCTGAAGATCTGAAATGGGCTCAAATAGGAGAATTTAGACTTTCTGCACCTTCCTCCGGCTGGGATATGCCCAAATATTGAATCACTGCCATCTCCAGAAAACATAGCAAGGAAAGAAAATGCCCTTTCCCATACATTGGCTGCATAAACAACAGAGGCTCCTGTAGGTGGTGGGTCTGTAGCCCTGTTTTGCCAAGCCTGGAGAGGGATGCACTTCAGCAACTGAAATACTCATTTTAGTCTCTCCAGGAAAGACTCCTAATGAACACCTCTCTTTCTGCTACAGGACTGTTGGTCTGCAGGGTGAGCACAGATCATCCTGGGGGACGGGGGAAAACATCACAGTAAATGTTTCCTGAATGCTCCCTCCCCCGGGTACCAATAGAACATTGATTCTCTGCTGTCCCTGTGACTTCTGACTCCATGGTCTGTAGTGCACAGAATTCTCACAAAGAGGGTGCGTGGTTTCTCTTTGTGCCTGGAAAGTACCTAAAGCATTTGAGGCAGCAGGCTATCAACTAAGCACAAGGTTATCTGCCTGGAGATGTGCACAGCCCATCTCATTTTGGGCTCCTCCTCAACCTATCTTTTGTTTGTTTTATCTGCTCACAGAGACCAACCCCACCATTTCATGGTGCCACCCTTTCAAGTTGGCTGACTTGTGTATATTTTTTACTTACATATGTGTGTACGTAAGTATGTATTAGTTTTGAGAAAGCTAATGCAATTGCAAGAATTTTCAGTTGTTGGGGTTTTTTTAATATATTTTTATTGGCAGAGTTTGAAACCATTTGAAATGCAGCCATGTTGGCTTGTGCTCTGTAAGGAACAGGGGGAGGAATTGGTGTCTGCCAAATGGAAAAGGACAAAACTGGTGTAATGATATGTTGCAATCACGCTGCAAAACCTACCACAGTAAATTACTGCTGTAACAACCTCCTTCCTGTTGTGAAAGGCTCCAACCAGGCTTTCTTGTGTCTTCTTGGCATTTCAGTTCTTGAGAGAAAGTTGTCTCTGCACCCCTTAGCACTGAATGACTGCTAGGCTTCTTTGAGGACAAGCTGAAAAGCAAACATGGAGGCCAGGAGGGGCAAGTGCTTGATCTGGGGTTGGACAGTGCTGCCAGACATGAGCACCATCAGTCTGTAGCGTCTGATCCGCAGTGCTGTGGGCAAGGCTTCATCTGGCACATTGGTCTTTACTGTGTACAGTCTTTTCTCCCCTGCCTGCTTGCTGGCAGCTGGTGTCAGTGTTTGTAGGTCACATGAAGTTCTCATGGCATCACTTCCACAACCCGGCCACTGGGATGCTCTGCCCTGTGCCTGCAGCCGTGGTTTCACCAAGTTTAGTGGCCCCAGGAGGAGTGTTGCCCTCTGACGTGGCCTGTGGGAAATGAGCTGCAGCTCCTGATTCTGTCTGTCCCAGATGCATTTCCTCTCCACAGACATTGCACTGTGTTTGGCACATACAGTTGTGTTTTGTTAACACTAAATGAAGGAGTGAAAAGGGAGAGAGCCAGAAAACTGAATTACTCTCCTGGTTTCAGAGCGATCCTCCGACAGGGAGGGGAGAAGGTGACAACCTCAGTGTGGGAAAGTTTTCAGGCTGCTCTCTAAGTTGTTTATGTTCTGTGTAGAGTGTGGTTTGGGTCTTCTGAATCCAGCTGCATGTTTGAGAAAGGATTATTCATCCACTTAGGGGAAGGAGGAAAGAGCCTCCTTCTTTAGGGGAAAGCAATGAGATCCTGGTGGTTACAGAGGTGTAAGGTGATGGCCCCTCCACAGCGCTTTCCAGAAAAGCATCATACAAAACTTCATCTACCAGTTAGCACTAAAACAGGAAAACACTGGGAGGAACTCCGGGCTGCTTTGTACTGGAAATGTACAAACCACCCAGTGTGATCCATATTGTCAACCAGTCACAGGGGGACATCTCTTCCCAGAGGTTTCATCTCCTGCTTGTGAGATAGACGGTGAGTATTGAGGATGCTGGGAATTAGGCAGAGAATTTGTGAGTCTCTAAAAGCTAAATGCCCCTTTTCTCAAGACACTTTCCAGACTGGCAAATGATGGGGCTCTGAGTACCCTTTGCTTTTCCAGGTGCTGCTTTGACTGGCCTTGGGCTTTTCACAGCTGAGCCTGCTGTGCTGTCTTCCGTGGATATGAATGAACTTCTATTTTCTCTTCTGTGGTGTGTACACAATTATGTTTTCTGAAATCAAGCCAAACTATAAAATAACAGCCTTGCCCCACCCCAACTTCCATCATTACCTTCCTGTACTTGAAGTTCACACCAAATCCTTGTGTTCCCCAAATTCCCAGCTTCTGCTGCTTCCAATAATAATAAAACCTGAAAAGGCTTGTCTTGTCCTCTTTACAGCTACAACAAAATGGATGCAGATTTAGCTGTGCTTTTCCCTTCAGCTATCTGGCAGTGCTCCCTTTCGTTCTCTCCAAGTCTTCCCTGTGAGGAATGAGCACAGCTGATCATGGGGATAAGGATCAGCTCAGGGGAGCATGTGCTGGCCAGGGAAATTTTTTCCCTTTGATGCCCATTGCTCCCCACCTCTGATGTCTCACGTGTGTTTCACATTCTCCAAGCTCAGAATCATCTGAAGTCACAGGCCAGAAGCAGCTTCTCTCCCTGGGCTGTGCAGACCATATCAACCCTAGGGGATTTTCCCTTGTTAAAGTTGCCAGCAAAATATTTTGCATGGCTTGTTGAAGTCAAACTATTTCCCAGCTATGGCCAGTTTGAAAGGAAGGTTGTTATGAAGAATTGCTGTCTGTTACATTGAAGTGAGCAGTCAAGAAGAGCCCCGGAAAAAAGCTCTGAATAGACAGGATCCATTTGGCCAATTCATTTTATTTTCTTTTCTCTTGTGATTTTTAGCTAGACTTTCTCTCTCAAAATGAAATCCGATCTTTATGGGAATAACTCATTCTCTATAAAGTTATGATTTTTTTTTCATGAGCAGACCAAGCACTACATATAAACTACAGGGAGCAGATAAGTTGAAATACATTTAAAAGTGGATTTTTTTATATAACAGAAGTGGGTATATCTCATTCTTTCATGCACTGAATCTTCTATATGGAAAATCCATAAAACAAAATGGGAAATAAGAAACCATTTCTCTGCTACTGATGTAAAATAACAGAGAGAAGGAAGTTTATGAATTATAATGGGTCAATCAAAAATACCTTCCTGACTACTTTTTCCAAAAGAAAACTGAACAAGTCAGAAATCCTGCATAGCACCGGCATCAGTTCAGGCACAGATGCAGTCCAGTTTTGCAATCAAGGGAGTTTGGTTATATTGCTTGTTATACTAAATTCTCTTGGCCATAAGTACCTTTAACCATTAATGTCACAGAGTAGTCATCTTCAGTTGTGTTTGGGGAATTACGCAAAGTGGAAAACAAAGGGAATGGAATGTGACTTAGTGTTAGACTGGAAAGGAATAGCACATCTCCAGCACAGGGTTTAGTTCCTGCTGTGAGGACCAGACACAGGGAAAAGATGAGGGGCTGGAGGCAAGCAGGAGCCAGGGCTGGGGTATCGTTGTGTGGGGTTGTGCCATGAGAGAAGTGTCTCTGCTTCCCCAGTAATGCCAAAAGTCAGCCTCTCCCCTTCATTGAGGGAGTGTGTTGGGAAGCATGTGAGAGTGGCCTCTACTACCCTCTATCTTGTGGTGGTTGGAGAACTAAGGGAAGCATCTGGGCACTGCTGCCCCCACACACCTTTGATGGGGGTTGCTTTTGCTCTTGCCTCATCCTTCATTCCTCAAAAACCTCTGAGAATTCCAGCTGGCAGTGACGGAGAAGGGGCAGCAGTGCCTATCATCCTGCACAGCTTTAATTCCCATCATCACAGTGAGGAGAATCATGGCTATGAATGGCCCATGTAAACCTGTGATTCACAGCAGCTGAAAGGTGCCTCGCCAAAGGGATTTAGTTTATTATTTCTGTATGTTTCTCCAGTAACACTGGCTGTCAGACCTATACCCACTGAATTTGAGCTCTAGTAGACAGTTTGGTTGCTGTCACAGCGAATGGCTTGTCAGAGTTTCTAAGGTAATTCTGATATTTTGTCAGACCAGTTTCCTGATTGTTTCAAAATGCACTGGACTGAGTCCTGCATCAGTCCTGTAAGGAATACACTTCTTTATACATCCTTTAGGGCATACTTTGCTTGTTTACTTTGTCTGCTCTTTAAATTTTTGTTGTTTGGGTTTTTTTCTTTAAACAGGTCTGCAGCCTGCTGTAGGGTTTATCTCTGTTTTTCTGCTGCTTTTTTTGTTGTTGAGATGGGCAAAGCTGCAGATGAATGAGCACTCAGCTGGGTGATGTCCCTGCCAGATGCTACTCCTCCATCAGCTGCAGGAGAAAAAGTGGCTTTTTTACTCTGCTGGACCACTAGATGGGGAAATTGCCTTTGCATTTTTGGGTTGCAAAATGGATGCCGGCAGCTGGGCTGAAGCTTTTGATGTAATGAAGCATATCAAGCCTCTTATTTGCAAGAGGTGTGTGGTGATGACTCAAGGCTTTGCCCCTCTCTTCAGCAACACCACTGCATCTCCTCTGCAGGGAGTCAGATTCTGCTGAGCCGTGCTGGGGCCCCAGGTTCTTTTGGGGAGGCAATTTTCAAAGCTGACCTTTAAAGATGCCTCTTCCTTTGAAAGGTTTCTGTGGAGTGGGGCCAGCGGGTGTCTGCCCTACTGCCAAGCCCTGCATGCACCCCACAGCTTCACATGGGAAACAGGGAGAGGGCATAAATATTTCAACAAATTTCTGAACAGAGAGCTCCCGAGGCTAGGAAATCCTCTGGGCATCTGAGAGCTCACATCAGGTTCAAGACAGAAACAAGAAACACGAGACAACTTGTGCTCAGGGTCTTCTCTTGCTTTAAGTACTTCTCAGCTGCTAGGTCATTGACTTTTTCATGATGAAAACATTTCTGAACAGAGTGGCAAAACTGACGCCTGTATAGTGACACTGAGTCTGACAATCCTGCAGGTCAGGGACTGTTGGTTATGGGGCAGAGTAATTAATGGGAAAACTTTGAGAAGATTTGGTCAGCACAGCAATGTTTCAAACTTGGTTATAAAAGATCTTGCCTCAAATGTGATAAGTATCAGTCCTTACCCATTAGAACATTCTAATTTAAATAAAAACTTCTAGGATATAATGAACCCTTTTTCATGTAAGAGAGCAATAAGGCTGGTTATAGTCCATTTTGGAATACTCTAAGTTGAAAGTCCACAAGGTAATTGGTGACATGGTAATGCTACCTAAAGATGAAGTTTAAAAAAAAAATGGAGTGCAGGCCACAGGGATGACTTTCCTTGCTGCAGGGTGTGTGGCAGTATTGCAGCACTGATTTGACACAGTGCTACAGTAATTCAATAGCAACCTGCTCTATGTAGTGCTGCTTATAGAGAAGATGTGCCTTCTGCTCAGGTACATAAAGTTTTTAAGACTTTCTATAGACAATATAACTTTGGGAAGTAGCTTTGATTCTCTAAAGTTATTGCTGTACTATTTTGGGGAAGATATTTAAAGCAGTGCAGCCATTGCAGTGTGAAAGCAGCTATAAAAACACGCACCTCTACCTGTGCAGGCTGGGAAATGAACCACGAGAAGTTACCTTCACGCTGTCATGGCCCACTCCATGCAGCTCTCTGTTCCCACCTCTCCTTGCCAGGCTCTGTGAGGCATACAGTCTGCATGGGGCCCGGGCTTCCTCCTCAGTGCACTGACCATGATGGGTCTTGTCACAGCTGACAGATGCTTTTGTGAAAGCTCAGTTACCCAAAAACAATGTCAGCTCAGAAGGAAGCCACAGGAATGTGTTTTAAAAAGCACACCTGCATCTTTTTGGTACTTGGAGCTGCTGTAAATAGCTTAGCCAAAAATATGGATGAGTTTATATCCTTTCAAATATCACCACTAATTAACTAGAGAGCCAAATATTTTAGCAGCATTTATGTGCTTATTCTGCAAGTTCTTTATTAGAGAAATTACGTCTTTGGGTAAGACTGGAAGTCAGACATTAAGGAAAGAAAATACATGTGAGTAGCAGGTACAGTCATCCTGTGGGTGATTTGGGTTTGCTGTTACGGAAGACATCTTTTGTTTAACCAGATTTGGCCCTAGGAGTCTACACTAATTACAGACTCCTTTACATTTGTGACTTTGGCTAGAAGAAGTCTCTGATAAACGTCATAATGTGCTTGGTGAAGGATGATTCATCAAAGTTTTTGCCTTTTGATTTATAGAAATGCTTCCACAAGGGAAACCTTAGGCCAAGCTCTTCAGAAATTGAAAAAGTTCTGGTACAGAAGAAGCAGTGCAGTGTGTGCTCAGGGTGCTTGAGTAGCAGCCAGTCCTTTCTGTGCCATGGAATAGAGGTAATCTTTCTATATCATTAAGTCATCTGCTTTTGCATTTATACAGGATACAAGTAGGATTGTCTGCATCTTAAATATGGCAAGACAGAGAACGTTCCTTTGTGCATGCATGCACAGAGCCTCTCCCTCTCCACCCCAATCTATGAGCTGGCTTCAAATGGGCTAAATGCATTTTCTCAGAGCATTTCAGTGACAGGAGAAAGAGGCAAATGTTCTCCAGGGCATCTGCCCTGATGTCATAATTGAAAATATTCCTGAGTATATTGAGTCTTCATCTCTTGACATACAATAGTATGGCATGGCAGGGTTCACTGCTAAGTCCCTTACCCCAAGTGCTGATTTGGAGGAAAGGTAGATGAACATCAATATCCCCTGCTTTGATCTCTTAGAGCAGTTTCTGATTTCTTTCTGTTGGGCTGGAGGGGTGGCCATGGTGTAAGTGGAGGTGCTGGTAGTGGTGCTGAAGGCAGCAGTGCAGGAGAGGGGTGGATCTCACAGGCTTTTGCAGCAGGCTGCAAAACAGAGCACTGCTCTGGCATCCCAGGAAGCAACACTGTTTCCAGTCACATCACAGTGACAGCACTGTAAAGCATTTTCTTACCTTCAAACTGTCTTTCACACTTGGTGATGTGCACAGGGTGCTTTCTGCACTTTCATTTTTTTCCAGGCAACTTGGGGTTACTCTGTATCCTGAACCACAAAGAGTCCTTTAGTACAGAGGCAGATGATGCCTCTCAGCTCCCCACCATGTCTGATGAAGCTGAGGTCCGAAGTTACTGCATCAAAATTAGATTTTAATAATTCATCTGTGAGCCAGCATCAGGAAATCAAGGACATGAGACATAATCACAGTCTAGCATTCCCTGGGACCGAAATGTAATAGAAAGGTTGTTGTTACAGCCTTAGCTTGTAGTTTATGCTCTTTGTCAAGAACTTATTTGTCTGTTATGTTGATCTATTTATGGCCAGCCACTGGCCAGCACAGGAACTAGCACTGAACTTTGCTGCTGCCTCCCACCATCCTTTTGCAAGCAGTGGTTAAGGGAAAAAGCTGCAGACCACGTGCTCCCTGTACAGGATCCATACCTCAGAAGGATAGAGATAGGAGAGAATTGCACATCCTTTGGGTAATATGGCTCACACAGGCTGGCTTTACAGACTGAATGCTGGAGAGGCACAGATACATGACTACAGTTCCTTCAGTCCTTCAAGGGCTTCCCAGAGCTCTCTGTCTGAGCTCTTGTTTTTAATGGAGGACCATCTGCTGCAACACACACTGTTATTAGCAAATGCCTACCTAATGCTTTCTAAGCAACACTCAAGGTAGATGAAACAAATTAAGAAAATATACCACCTGCTTTTCTATTTGTTTAGTTCATTGCATTTCACAGCACATTGTGTAAAGTCAGTTTTACTTTTTCCTTGCCTGGTCTGTCAGGTTTTGGTTTTGTGAGGTTTCTGTATGCCTGGTGGAGGGAACTATAAGGATTGTAAAATCACAAAATAAATAGCTGGAATGCAGTAGTGTGGTGCCTGTAGCTACCTGAAAACTGAAAATGGATAGATTTGTAGTAAACAGAAATGTTTCTTCACAGTCCAAATTATATTCAGTTTGCAAGTGTAAATTTCTTGCCTTCTCCCAGCTGTTTAGGCTGAAATTCCCAAGACAATTGGGAATGGTCCTCTGTTGCTTTTGAGAGTTCTCTAATTGCAAATAATTAATTAAAGGTTATATGTATCTCATTTGATTTCTGGAATCACTTACCGAATTCTCATCTTTGCTTTCAAATTTCTTTACACCAACAGAGTTTTTGCAATTTGCATATTCAATTAAAAATGATTTGCTTCTCTGACCTTTGATACTCAGAGTGAGCTTCATTTAGCCACCTACTTTTTCATAGCCAGTGTTATTAGCAAAAGGCTTTTAATTATTGAGATATGGTTGCATTCCTGTGAGCTATCATTTGCAAAGCTAAGTATCAAATATTGTGATGCTGCATACGACCATTCCGAAGAACTGATGCTACTGCTCTCAAACCCTTACTATACACAACATGCATCTTTATCTCCCCAGCCTCTGCCTCATCAGGGTAAGCACCATTGGAAGGCCAATGTTTAGGCTGTGGGAAATGCCTGAGGTGCATCACTACCTGGAATTATCGATCCCATTCCAAACAGTTCTGCAGAATGATTGTGTCCAGAAACAAGAATGAGGTACCCAAGTGTAACTAGTCAGGTTGAGAGTATGTAATCTCACTACGAATTTTGGGTGCAGGGCTTGTGATTGTCCCTTCATAGTGAAAAGGAAGGGAAAGGGATGCCCCACTTGGGATAGCCCTTCTGTGCTCCCTCCTTGCCAGCGCAGCTACATTGGGTGGACAAAAGCATAATTTCTTTTCTCTTTTCCCACTCAGAGCTGAGCTGCTTTGTCTTGGACAGCTTTGTAGTGACAGAAGTTATACCTGTAGTTTCCTTCCGCAGTAGGTAGTTAGAGGTCTTCCGATCCCCACTTTGGGGAAAATTACAGTTCAGCTACACAAGAGCAGCTCAAAGTCATGCACTTAATGGTACCCACTCTCTGACGAAGGAATCCTTTCTGCTCTCACTCTCTCTAATTGAGTGGGCTGTCTGCATGGGAAGCTGCTACAGAAAATGTCTAAGTGAAGATCTAGAAATCCCAACTGGGGGTTTACATAAGCCTTTTGCTTTCTCTAGGCCCAGAGCTTGGATAAATAATAAATGCATCTCTGATGATGTCTCTATGCAGACCAACCCCAGACAAATGCCCTCTTGTTCTGATATAAAATGTTCTAAGTGTCATAGGCCAAAACTAAAACGTGTCGTAGGCCAAAACTAAAATGTGTTGTTTTCTCTCTCTTGCTCTCTTTTTTCTTCTTTTTTTTCATCTTCTTTCTGGCTTGGCTTTCAATTACATCAGTAATACACACAGCTGCAGGCTGAACAGGGATGCTTTATAATCTGGCCAATACGAAAATGATATTGCATGGCACAACTCAAAGGCAGTCAGATTTTCATTTCTCCCAAAATCTGCCACCTCCTCATGACTTTCCAGCTGCCTACAGACAAAAGGGTCTGGCTTGGTGCTCTTAGAAGGGAACATGACATTCCAATTTTGAATATTCCATAGGGACTTTGTACTTTCTTTCCCAGCTCATGTGCTGGGCAACACAGGTAACCTAAATTCTTGCAGATTAGTTACTCATGGAATTTTCTGACAGGTTTTTCTATGTCCTGGGATTTCTTTGCTTTTGTGATCAAAATAGTTACTGTTTTTGTACCTGGTTCCCCCCACAGCACCGCAAGTTGAAGGGTGTCAAAGCAAGGCAGCATGCACAGGCAGCTAAATACACTGTGCTGCATCCTAACACTGCTATTAAACACAGAAATTTTCTTGGCAGTTCAGTGTAAGGTACTTTGAAAACTGAGAACTTGTTCCGCTTGATTCTTGCAGTGGGAATACAAAGCTTCAGTGGTTCCCTTGCACAGAAGAGTGTATTAATTATCTCTACCAAGTGTTATGGCACCATCAAAGTACCTGCGCTGCTCAATTAGTTTGTCTTGCATCATCTGGGTGACTACTGAGCTGTGCTTGGAAAGAGCTGAAGTTGTTCCAGGTGTGTGCTGGGTCAGACCCAGCAATTCCTGGGCTGTGTACAGGTTTCCAAAATGCTGCAGCCACTGCCTCTGTCTTCTGCAACCATGTTTGTCCATTCTCACTGAGCCTACAGAGAAGCTGACTGCACAGCCTCCAACTGCATGAGGAAACACTTGCACCCTTTGGGAAACAAAGGCAGGGAAACTGTACTTGCAAAGGTTGGTTTGTAGGAGGGAGGGAGGGCTGGGTGTGCTTGCTCACCACCCATGCATGCAATATGCAGCCTACAGGCATGTGAGCCCCTGGCAAAGGCTGAAAGTCAAAGAGAAACAGGAGAAAATAGACAGTGAGTGCTCAGCTCAAAGTTGCCAGCAAGAACAGCACTGCCTATCTATTTTTATTTTTTTTTTAGGATTGTGGTCCTCTCCCTGTGCTGTCCTTAAAGCCCATTTTGTAAAACCATCTGTAAAGAGGCTGTATGATTTACTGCTCAGTTTACTACAAAACTGCACAGTTCATTAAAATAATTAAGAGATAATGTCAAACTAAAAATGTAAACTAAAGAGCTTGAAGGGATGGTTAAATGTCAGCACATTATGGGAGCATTTAATAACCACAAAAAACAATTTATTCCACAGATAAAATACAACATGAAGAAAAATATTTTGCTTTGGTTTGCAAGAATTTGAGAGGTCTGAACTACTGGCACCAGTCTCTCAGGTTGACTCTCAGCATGGGCAGAGGAACAGGGAGGGAGGCAGTAGCTGGGGAGGTCCAGGGAAATGAGGAATTAATATTGGCCTTCATTTACAGGGAAAAAAAGACAGGTCACTGGTAGCTGACTTGCTTAGAAACCTGGCACACTCAGCATCCTGTCCTGTGTTTCCTTGGCTTATTAAGTACTGAGGGTGGCACAGCAGCTAAAAGTGATTGTGTGTACCCATGGTTTGAGGAAATAAGGCTTTAAACCACTATTTGAGATTACACTTGGCATGGGAAGATAAAGGAGACAGTTGTGGAAGGAAAGTGGGATTTTGGAGGGTTGGAAGTTTCATGACGTTTTAGGTAATGCTTGTGCTCCCACACAGCTGGTCTTGCAGCACTTCCCAAAGGCAGTGTCACACATCAGTCCGTGTGGCCACGCACACCCAGCTGTGCTGCTGGGAGCCCTGGGTTCTGCAGTGGCACGGCTGGGCCTGTCACACTGGGAGATGCAGAGCTGCACACCTGGGCTGAGGGGCTGCTGCTCACCTGGGGCCTGGCTCTGTGTGACTCTCATCCAGCCCCTGGATGTGCTGCTTTAGGGAAGGAACTCCTGAAATGCTTTAGGGAATAACAAATTCCCATGGATGCAGGCAGCCACCCATTTGGTTTCATAGTCTGCTGCTGCTTTTCTTCTGATCTTCTACTTTGTTTTCTTTCCTTCTGCCTTCATTTTTTTCCCCTGTTCTGCACTTGGGCAGGGAGCCCCTAGTATCCTTCCAGCTCATGTGCAGCCCCTATCGCTGCTGCCATGAAGGAGTGACCACTCTTTGTCAGGCTTGTAAGGCTTTTGTGTAAGGCTTTTGCTGCTGCCACAAGTCTTACTGGGACTCTGCATATACTGCAATCACTGTTTTAATTGAAACCATTGCCTGGAGCTGATGCCAAGATGATTCTTGCTGTTTTCTTTTATATACCTTTTACACAGTTCTATGTATCCACAATTATTAGCATGCATACTTGTAATTCTTTAAGTCTGATAACTTAGCATAATTCCAGTGTCCTGTAGGGTCAGGAGGCCAAACATTCTACGATCTTGAAGATCCAAGGTCCCCTAGTATTCTGTAAACCAGAGGTTAGCCCACCCAAGCCCGTTTATTGGGCCCCCTTGTTAGATGTGCTAATGTGTAAGGTCTATAATTGTATATGCAATCTGTGGTGGGGGGTGCTTTGCGACGCATTCCACCTTGGAGAAGTGATGCATCAAATGGGATCGTACCAAAATACAAAGGTAAAAGACCCCCAACCCTTTAACCATGTCTGGCTTTCATTTCCTAAGACCAGAGAAAGGCATCAGAGCCATAAAGAACTGTGTCTGATGGGGATGTGGGCAGCCCTTTGGCATGCATGCTTTCACCCCATCTTTGGAAATGGGTATTGGGTCTGCCCTGCAAGCCTGGATGTGGCACTTTCATGATCAAAACATGACAAATCCCAGTGCTGATGCATGAAATAGTGTAAAGGGGGTTTTCACCTTCTCACCTGTACCCTGTTCTCCTTAGAAAGTGTCAGCAGGGTGAAGGAACTGGGTTGTTTTCTTATGGGGCAGGAAGGAGCTGGGACTGAAAAACTGTCACCTCCCCATCCCCTGCTTCCCCCAGCCAGCAAAATGTCAAGGTAAATTTCCTTTTGTGAGAGTACAGCACACCACAGGGACTTCCTCAGGGGAAAATTGTGTTCAGGGTGTGAAGTCTCATATTTTTCTAACTGTCAGTGACACTTTTCAACTGCAGCAATTATGTTATTAACCTGGCCTTGGCTTCTCCAAGTAAAGCAACCTGCTTCAAAGCAGTCCCTGTCCTCAGGGTCTGAGGAAAATGGAGTCCCAGCCTGAAAGGGAAATACAAGCTGTTGGTTTGTGTTTGTCTCATTTTCCAGTGACCATCTGAACAACTGCACAGATGCAGAGCAGAAGTAAACTTGGACACCTCTGTACACTATGGTGGCAACAGCAGAAGGAGCACAAGGAGGACAGCACGGGGCAGGGAATACACACACACTGCTTATGTATTCTTCAGGCTCCCTTATCTCACACATAGGAAAGTGCAGCTCTGTCTGTGGGCTGAACTAGACCAGGAATATGCTGAAACCTCAGTGCAGCTCCATAGAGGATGTTCAGGTTCAACCTGCCTGTGCTTTTGCCAGGCACTTATTCAAAACAGCTATTGAAATCCCTGCCAGTATCAACTGGCAGCATCTTTGGCAGAAGTACAAAAGAAGAAAGAGTCTTGCTATAAAAGCAGCTTTTCTGTCTTGCTGATTAGGGACAGCAGGTCTAGTTTCCCTTCACAGAGCCACAAGGTGCTGGATGTGCTGCTCTGCTGCTGTCAAGGAGCAGTTTGATAATTTCCTCCTGTCATCCTGAGTGAAAACCTCCCAGTTCCTCTACAGTGCAACGTCATGAGCCCGAAGGGTCTCAGCAAATGGAGAATTTGGGCAATTCCTGAAAATTTCCCCACTGGGAAAAGCAGGGTGTTGCCAGAGTGAGGTAGTCATTCAATAATGGGTTACACAGCCATGTGTTGGCAAGTCCACGGTTATTCCTTTATTCTGTCATTAGCATACAAGATATTTAAAAAATAAAACCAAAGCCATTTAGGAGGAAAAAGTCTTTTCTGCCCCATCAGGCAGTGTACAATGGCTGGTTGCATTACCTGAAAGATGGAAGTTGCTTGTGTCTCAGTCTGGCCTCTTCTGGCTGTCTATAGAAATAGATGTGAGGAGATACTAAGGAGGAGAGAGTACTGGGAAGAGAAGAGACTGAATGGTTCAAGATGAAGATAGCACTAAGTACTGTACAGAACAAGCCCATCTTTGTTTTCTGTAACGGAAGTGTGTTCAACTTCTCTCTCCATCCTTTCTTTCCACAGGAAGACTGGTATTTCTCTTATTTGGATTAGCATGCAGACAATACCAAAATGAAACTTTAGCCTTTCTTAGAAACAGTTCATTTAAAGAGGCTCACACAGAAGTACTGGGATAAACAGGCACCCTCTGAACAGAACCCAAAGAGACGTAGATTTGAGATAAACCTGTGTGTGCTCTGGAGTAAATTATTCTAATTTTGGAGCAAATACAATGCTTAACAGAAATCATGCCTGCTGCTAAGAAGTGTAAGCCATGCCCCGTTTAAAAACAAACATCCCCCAGCAGCAGTATTGCTTGTCATTAATAACCACGCACTTGGAGTGTTAAACTTACTTGTGTTAAACACTGTATCCTCTTCTGCGTTTCACAGGTCTTGACAAACTGTACACTGTAGCATGTGGGCTTAAATCACAGTAAATCCCAGTTGAGGACAAACTAAACTCTTGGTGTTAGGGGTTTTTTTAAATAAAAAATAAAAGCCCCCTAAAAACTGTGATGATTTAGATGTGTTGATGGCAGGGTATGCCAATATCCCTGGGCAATAGTGAGTTTACTGGGCTGGCCATGGTCTGTGTGCTCTGTACCTACCAGGTAAGGGAGCAGCTCCTGGGGTGTCTCCACAGCCCATCAGTCCCACTCATGGGGTAACTGCATTCAGTATACTCCATTCCACATCTCTGCATCACTCATACCATGAAAAGGCTGTGCAATGGATTTTAAAGTAGTTTTTTGCTTGCTTTCATCTAGATAAACCCCGATTTCCTGGGGTTGGCTCTGGCACGTGTAAAGCAGCATTGATGGCAGGAATTGCATTTCCTGGGACAATAGAAAGCTAGAGGGAGAGTAAAGAGAAAGATTGTTTGGGGCATGGAGGTGATAGTGTTGGAATAGCAGACTGCTAATTGTACCTCTCCCATCTATCTGAGAGGGTTTGTCATCAAAACCACAAATAAGAGCCGTTTCATGCAGAATTAATTTTGCTGTTCACAGTCCAGTGGGCACATCTTTTTAATGGAGCCAGATGCGCCTACACTGGGTGTGTTTACCTCTGTGTGTGTGTATATATACATATTTTACACCAGTCTGCACTGAAGCGACGTTAACCTGTGTAGGAAAGTTCTTAAGTCTTCAGTAGAGTTAAACTATTTTTAGAAACCAGATGGGGGCTGTCATTATGTTATGGGTTGTCTCTGCTGCCAGCACAGAGCTTAGGCAACGTGCTGTGCTAAGGTGCAGCTAAGATTGTAAAAATGTCTTGGGTGCATGGACTGAAAGTCTGGCACACTCAAACTATGCTAACAGAAATAACCTAGCCAGCTGAACTAGGACTAAATTTATGGAAATGAGGAATCTATAATTTTCAAAACCCAGATCTGAGTTATTTTCAGCTCCAGGCTTTGCAAGTTTATTCAATTTTGTTCACTTGATGTAGTTTTTATTGATCTGGTTATTTTTACTGTTTCCCACTAGCAAGTTTTTAGGTATTTATGTTGTCATTTGGGGCTATTGATATTTTAGATAATTTGGGTCACTCACAGCCTGTCCACAACCTGTGGGATACTCTGTGCCCTTGCCTACTTCTTGGGAGTTCACAAAATGTCCCTAGGGATTATAAATAATCCTTTTTAGGGCAGTAGATTACAGAAGTGATAAATTACTGGAAAGATACACATCTGGGATAAACAGCATGAGGTTTGCTTCCCTCAGATGGTCTGTGCTTCCTGACCAGGCAGTGTTTTGTTCCAGACAGTGACAAAGTTTGGAGGAAGCTCTTCTTTGTGTGTGTCTAAGATGCTTTTTATTACAGGATATTATCTGGTGTTGGAAATCCAGCCAAACATAAGGACTCAGTGCTTTGTGAAAAACTCTGAGCACCTGCCCATGGCAGAGGCTGTGGTGGGAGACTTTGGTGGCCTTACTAATTCCCAAAAGCCCGAGCACTGAGCCTGGGGGCCTCCAGTGGCAAGGGTGACGTGTGAGGCTGCTGGAGAGCTGCCCTGGGAGCAGGGGTTGTCTCTGTTTCCCCAAGCCTTTCATGGGGTGGTCTAGGACAGGGTGCTCTACTGAGTATGTGGGGGGTCCTCCATGGGCTGCAGGAGGCTCTCTGCTCCACCATGGACCTCATGGGCTGCAGGGCCACAGCTGCTGCCTCACCAAAGCTGTACCATGAGCTGCAGGGGAATCTGCTCTGCTGCCTGGAGCACCTCCTGCCCCTCCTCCTGCACTTGCCTTGGTGTCTGCTGGGTTGTTTCTCTCACATATTCTCACTCATCTCTCTGACTGAAGTTGATGTTGTGCAGGGTTTTTTCTCATTCTTGAATCAGTTATCCCAGTGGTGCTACCACCTTTGTGGATGGGCTCAACCTTGACCTGTGGCAGGTCTCTCTTGGAAATATGAGCTCTGTTGAGCAGAATATCGGGAAGCTTCTAGTAACTTCTCACTGAAGCCACCCTTGTAGTTCTTCCTGCTACTAAACCAATAACTAGTACACATGGAGACAATCATACTGCCAGTAGAGAAATTTATACATAAGAATACCACTTCTAAATAAACACATTGTATGCATGGGATAATCTGTTTTATATAAACAGCTTTCATGTTTATATATACCTATAAACAGATTATAGGTACTTCAGTTTGTGTGAAAGTCACTGTGCTCAAACTGAAATCAGATACCTTTAGAAACCTGTACAAGACAGAAAAAAAGACTGAATGATGTATTTGAAAACCTAGGGGAACTTCAAATCCCCAGAAATCTGTCCAGAACACTGTATGTCACTACCACTCCCCCTACAGAAAGTGCTTCAGGAGGTCTGTTGCTGCCCTGCACGCAGCATTGTGGTGACTTTTGGGCTCTGACTCAGCACCTCAGTGATGTGATCAAGAGCCTCATCTCCACCCTGATACAATCGCCTGAGTGTTCCTGTGATACACATCTATGATTTGAAGAGCCATATTAGCAAACATTTTCTGAAAAAAATCGAGTTTCTTCCCCCACTTCCATTCTGCTTAGGTTCTTATCTCAGGTTGACCAGACTGAAGTACAATTGCCTTGTGCTCTAAATATTGTATTACTTATTTGTCACTTGTGGTGATCCTCTCCTTCCTCAAGGAGCAAGAACACATTTGTGGGGGGTTTTTTTGGGTTTTTTTTGTAGAAGCAAAAGTTTTGTGCCCAGAAAGGTGAGATGAGGGTAGGGAAGAATGGCTGGATCTGAGGTGACTTTGGCTCTTTGGGTACCCAGTGGCTGCTGCATGCCTGGCCAGGGACAGTGCTCACTACAGCCTGCATCTAGGAGCCTGTGTCAGTAATAGGATGTTACCACCTAAAAGTTCACTCTACTCAGTGTTCTCCCAGTAACTTAAAACCCTACAGTATATCAGTCTCTTAGCCAAAGAGATGTACCTCTACCTGATTGTAGTTATAACATCCATATGAGCAGTGTGTATGTCTAAACTGTCTAAACTGAGAGTTCCCAGTTCATCCCAACAGCCACAAGGCATTCCAGCATGGCTGTAAGAGCCTGGGCACAGCTCTGAGGGGAGCATTAGCCCAACCTGTGTGGTGTGGCTGCACTTCAGCCTTGCGAGGTACAAAATGCAGAGTGCTGGGAAAAAAACCCAATAATCTCCAACTACATGGCTTTGTGGAGTTGGGATCAGGGAGCACGTCCCCAGTGCCTGCCCTCTATTTTCACTAAAACAGATGAATTTTAGAGTAGGTGATGACCTACAAAATGTGGGAAGCTTGCCTGCTACAGTTCTTTGGAGATATAGCAGAGGAGGCTGGATGTGGGCTGTGAAGGCATAATGACTTTTTTTAAACTTGTTAGCCATTTAGAGTTCCAACCTCATTAAATCCATGGACTACAACTCAGTGGCCTTTGAATGAATAGATTAATTCTGTGTTATTTTACTGCTTCCCTCCTGCAGCCTGCAGCTGTGCAGTCTACAGTTATCTTGTTTTCTCATTTATAAGTGTTGTAAAGGAAAATCCCTGGAGATGATGCAGTGTGCTGAACACGAAAGCCTCCATTGAGCTCGATTGCTGCAAACAATCATCATAACAGCTCCTGAAAGCTGTAGCCAGGGTCACACTTCATGGGGGACGTATTAACTGTGGGTGTTCCCTTTTTACTGCTTCATCCAGAGATCTGTGTGAAACACCTAGAAAGGTGCAGAGTATCAAAGCAGCAGTATTGATTTATGAGACTTAAGCTCATTTTTTGGTCAGATGACTGTGAATTGCACCTTCTGGCAACAGTGTCAAAGCAGCTGCAGGTCCAGAAAATGCTGCAAAGAACTGGAATGTGTGCTCTTCCTTGCTTTTATAGAGAAAATGCTGGATGTTGGGTTCTTTGTAAACAGAAATCTCTCATGCTGAGCACAGAATATCTCAGGCCACTTCAGCTCAGTGGGGCACTAGAAGGGCTGTGGAAATGTGTGCTGTGTTCTAACAAAAATCTCCCATCTACTTTGACATAGAAAGCCTTGCTGGCTTTCTTTTTTTCCTGATGGATAATGAAAGTCTGATTTGATTTTCAGGTCAAGAGTTATTCAGACCAGTAGTTAGTAATTCAGCATGTCCATGAAACATCCTTGACAGAAACAGAGACTCTTCCCTGGAAGATGGGCATTGAGTACTGGTAAAGAGGGTGAAATTCACTTTGTGGTGTTGGCAGGATAGTCATCAGTTGGAGGGAAGCTCCCCTGACGCCACTTTAGGATTTCAGAAGCTGAGTAGCAAATGCAGCAGTGGAGCCCTTTCCACCTGGTCACTGTGTACTGTATACTCTGACCTGCCAAGGTGTCAGTTACATATTTTGCTTTATCCAGAAGTTTTATTTTCGTTCAAACCTGTCCTCTGATAAATCTGGGGTAGCAACTCTCCCACTCAGCTTTTTTCTTCCTGTAGAATTTTAATATGAATGATTTCATAGTTGGAGATTTTAGACGTCTGTGCAATTTCCCCTGTGGGATGAGCACTCTGCCTACAGCCTAAGAAGCAGGGCAGCTCACACAAGCAGGGGACTCCCTCTGGTTTGTTTAGAGGACACTGGAGGCAAGAGAAATCTCAGAGATCCAGAAAGCTTGTCTTGGCTCCTGGTCTAACGGGCCTTGGGGGTGCATCATCTCCTCCCAGGAGGATCTCTGTGGACACACACTGCACAGTCACAGCGCAGCTGATCTCTCTGCAGCCTCAGTGCTGTGAACTTGGAGCGCTGTTGGGGCTTGCCATGAGGGCAAGAATGAACCACCTTTCCTGCAAACCAGCCCAGCCTCTGTCCCCTGCTGCCCAGCTACTGAGCATGCTGTGTATTTTGTTTACACTGGGTGCCTCATATTGCCTTGTAGGATTCATTCCTCTTCCCTGTGGCTGGTACCACTTTGCTCCTAAGACTAAACCTGTCATCCTCCTGCCTCTTGACAGCTACAGGTCAACCCGAATGTGCTGTAACATTGCTACTCCCTCCCTCTGTAGGCAATGAGAAAACTGCTCACAGATTATTTTCTATTAACAAGTTTGAATAACTGCATCTTATGCTGCTTTGGGTTTGTTACCTGATAGCCTGGACCCACATGTAGGTAAATGTGGAAAATAAATTACTCACCAGCGCTCATGGGCTGTGACTCCGGGTCTAACTGTGTGTGGGCTGACAATGCCACTTTGACAGGGAGCTTGTTTACGAGCTGGATGATAGATCTACAGGAGGGATTTAGATTCAATGTCTCCTATACCTGTTAATTGAATCAGGCTGAGGTGCTTGCAGGGAGGGTGCATTTAGACAACATCAGGGCTTGGTTTGCATCTGTACAGCTCTGTCTGAAAGCTGGAGCTGCGCCTGTGAAATCCCGAAGACAAGCGATGACTCAGCTCCATCCGCCCCTCGCAGCTGCTCCCGTGTCGCTGTGTGTGCAGCAGAGGGGCTCTCAGCCGGGCTCTGCTCGGCGCTGCAGAGGATCAGGGCAGGACGGGCTGGGGCGGTCACGCCGCTCCCAGGACCCAGGAAAGCCGCCGCAGACCCGCTTCTGCACTGTCACGCACTCCCGGGACACAGAGCTGTCAGCCCCGGTTAGGGTTATGCTGCAGATTGGCTCTGCGATAGTGCATGAGCTCCTGTAGAAGGCCTTCCCTGCCAGGGCAGAGAGAGCATCCATCTGCCAAAATTAGCCCAGAGAGAAGGGTCCTTAGTGCAGCATAACAGTGGGATGATCAAGTCCTTTGTTTTCAGGAAGGATATGGCTGTCATCTTATAATTAACTTCTGGAAAATGATCTGAATCATTAGAATGAATTTCTGGCGAGGACATAGGTTTTCTGATCTTAAATTTAAGTGCATTTAAGCACGCGTGGGTAATTTATAAACAGTTTTTAAATACAAATCTTTGTGAAAAGGCTTTAATGCAGCAGGCATTAAAACCAACATTAGGTTAATGCACAGAAATCTATTAGTGTAGCAATAGCTTTCTGCTTTTATTTTGGCATTCTTTCTTATAATAACTTTTGGTTTATTCTTAACCTGGAACACTAACCTTGATATTCACGGATATAAATAGCATTATATAGGACTTGGAGGGACAGTCTGGAGAGTCTTCAGTACAACCTTTAGACAATCTACTTCACCTCTGAGAAATACTTGTGTAACCTCTTCTTAAAACCTTACACAAAGACTCCCTCAACCATCAAAAAAGAAAATTTGCTGAAGAAAAAGGAGTAACAACCCGCCTTATTAATGCAGCCTATGAAATCTGCCTCCTGCTCATCAGCATTGCTTTGCAAACTTCAGTTCAAGATTACTCCTAATGCTTTTCTATGTATTGCTGCTTGACTAGTCATCACTGATGTTGTACTGCATATTTGATTTTGTCTTCCTTGGTGTAGGGATTTGCATGTGATAAAACACTTTGAATCATGTCAGCGAGAAAAGATATATATCAGAAGCAAATATGACTTTGAAAGTCAATGCAGTTTCTAACGTACAGTCAGTTACTCAGTGATAGCTGCTCCAGTAACAGTGGAGAGATTTCATTTCCGTTCAGTAGGTGCTGTGTGTTTTGTTTCTAACAAATACAAATAACTGCAGTAGATTCATTTTCAGTGAGCCAGGAAGATACTGTGACTTGCTGCTTCCAGTACACACCTGAAGGTGGATATATTCATATCCCAGACCATGGAAAATTTTGTAAATTTACTGGTACAGTAATTTTGGGGTTTCTGGTGTACAGGAAAAGCCCATGAAACAGGTTATATTCTGATTAGCATCTTCTAATTGGTTACAATTAGCTAAAGTAGTGTTCAGTACTTGTTCTGACATAAGCTTCCATTAATACTGAAACTTGAGCCCAACGATATGCTCAGCTTTGTGACGCAAACCAGGGGAGAGACACTGCAGTGAACATGGAGTAATATTTTAAATGTAGTTGAAAGATATTTCCAACACTTGAAGAAACTACATGAGATAGCTTCAGACTTACTTGAATATCTTGATATGTGATCTCCATGCATGGAGCTTTTGTTCTGGATTTGAGTGTAAAAATACCCTGGTAATGTGCAGATGTGGGTGTTAACTTCAGCCTCAGACAGCTGCAGTGATAGTAAATAAGAATAGGGTGGGCCACAATAATTTATCAACAGTCTTGTTTTCAGTCTGCTGTTGCAGGCTGAAGGAACCCTTTGTGCAGCAGCATAATAACCACTGGGCAGATGACTTTGACTCTCTCACTCTCAGGGGTGCATGAATAAGACCTAATGAAAATAGCTGGGAGACAAGAGCGAGAGCTGCCTCCTGCTGCCAGCAAAGCCTGGCCTTTCTAACACCCCACACATCTGTAACAGGCCACATCTCCAGCACAGCACACAGAGCCAACAACTGTAAACAACGGTGTCAGAGCACAATGTAGGCTGTATGCATGTTTATTCCAGATAAACTAACACAGGCCTGTTCTTCGCTGCACGAGAGACAATATAGCAATTCTTTGTCACTCTGCAACAGTCTGTTTTAAAAACAGCAGTTTTAACCAAGGATGTTTGGAAATTTGATAGTAACGGCGATGAGAAGATCTCCCACAGTTTTATATTTCACTGTCATCCTTATTTCCTGGAAAGATGGAGGGTACCTAAATATGACACTCATGAGAAATGCAAAGGGCTGTAGACAGAAGTAGATCCAGTCAAAATTTTTGGTAATGGTGTCTTTATAGCCTCTAATAAAAATATTTAATTCCCTGAAATATTTGCTTTTTTTGCTCAAAAAAGAGATAGTCTTTTACCAATACTTAAAACCTGCATCTAATATTAAGACAGACTGAGGAAATCCCTCCCCAGCAAAATAAAATATCTTTAAAATGCTATGTTCAGTTTCATAGCTAAATTCCAGCTGAATGCATCAAAATCAATGGAATATTTGCCTGATAGGTCTCACTAGCCACTAGTACGAGTAGACACAAAACTTGCAGTATAAATTATAAAATGAAAGTGCAAAAATAGTTCAGTTTTACAAAATACAGTTGTGATAGATGTGTGGTGTGATGATAACCTATGCAAGAGTTATCCTGGAAAAATATATGGTGCCTTCATCACCCAGGTACATGGAAGAGGATGTGAAACAGGATTAGGTATGTGGTAATGATGGACATGTGGGGAGTATCATAAGGGAGTAAACCAGAAGGGCTTAATTCGTGCAACTTGGAAAGGGCAAGAGGAGCTGTGTTCACTTTAAATTAGATGGACTGGGGGAAGAAACACCATGGAAAACTATTTTGGTTTAAATGAAGAGAACATGGCATAAGGTAGCCACAAATATAAAATGGAAATAAAATCATGATTTCTAGCCTTCACAAAAAAGAAAAAAAAAATGGGATGGGCAAATAAGAAATTTTAAAGCAAGTATTTATCAACTGGAACAAAGGCCATAGTGGAACAAAACTCAATGGCTGTTCTTTGTTAAGGAAAACTTGAAGACTTTTTGTACCTTTAAAAAATAGTAGCTGCAGCAGTTCTTGAAAAGCATTCACGGTTGTTTGAATAACATTCATTGCTTATTGAAGATCCTCTTATGCTCAAGGGACCAATCTACTTAATGTTAATAGGTCTGCAATAGCAGAGCTTTTGGTTGTGTCACGGTTCACACTGAATAACAACCGTGTCACTCTTTAAAATACGTGGGAAAACTTCCACTGGCTGTACTTGCAGTAGCCCTCCGCTGGGAATTGGGCACTAGAGCATCCATCCCTGTCGGCTTTGCAACCTCGGCTGCATTTGACAAAGTGCTCAAAGCAGGGAAACACGGAAGGGCTGCGGCTGCTGTGGCAGAGCATGGCAAAAAAATCCATAGTAAACAATTTGTTCAGCCGGTTTTCCTCCTGTTTTTTGTGAGTTATCTCTCATCGTGTGGTTGTAATGAATTAATTCAGCCCTCAGAATTCCTTCATAAATGGTTTATAGTGAAAAATTCCAAGCCTGAAGCATTTGTTTTGATTTTGTCTTGGCATTCACCCCAGTGATTTGAGTCCCATCTCTGTGTCCTAATTAGGAAGACCAGAGGACTGAAAGTGATGCTGCAAGTTAAAACCTAAAGGTAGAAGAGGCAAATGTTGCAAGCATCATGGTGCCCATTCCCAGGTTTTTGGGAGAGAGATTCCTATGTCAAATTGGACTAAGCGTTGCCATAACCTTCATGTAAAGCCCAGTTACACACAGTTTGAAAAGCAGTAGTAATTACGTTAAAATCAGCTGAAAATGCCAGCTACACAAGCAAGCATATGCTGTACTTATCTTTTGATATTACTGGTTTTTATGCTACTGTAAAAATTTACAGTAGCAGTTTGTTTAATTTCATTAAATTAATGAAAATTTAATTTCATTAAATTATTATGTATTACTGCTGTTTCTAGCAAATGTTTCACAAGTGGACTTCATTTACTTTAATTTTAGTATGATTTTATTGTTCTTATATCAGGGTTTTTTTAGGTTGAAGTACCTTTCCCTGACAAAGGGAAAAAAACTTTAGCTTTCCATCTTCTACTCATCTCCTAGAAATTAAATTAGTGTATTCTGAATAGACACTTTGGAAGTAAGTACTCAGAGTAAACTTGTCAAATTATTATTTTCAGGTGCCAGGGACCAAGATATTACTTTTCTTTTGCTGTCAAAGCTGTATCTGAAAATTAAGCAATGCATTTATAGACAGGTTTTTCCCCACACCCCATAACTAAAGGAATATCCAGCATAACTTGTGAAAGATGATTAGCATGCAGGGGGTCACCTCTCCCTGTGCTAGCACAGTGCTCAGAACAATTAGGCACCTGAGTGCTACTATAGCAGACATGAGTAGCAATGGTGTGATAAGTAGCCCATTAAAATGACAGTTGATGCCATATGAGTAATTTCCTTCTCATTTGTCACCAGTCGCTGCAGGAATTTCTTTGTAAAGGCAGCTCCTCCAGAGATCTTGCCTGGATGCAAGGCCCAGAGAGCAGGTTTGGGCTGCAGCGAGCATCTGGCAGCAGCACTGCTGTGCAGCCAGCCTTTGCAGCTGGCAAGGGCCGGTGTGCTTCGCTTGAGTCCTTTTCTCTCTCAGGTCTCTCGGTGGCACTTCTGAATGCAATCTTGGGTCAGCCTGCTTCTGCTGCAGCTCATGTGTTTGTGTGCATTTAACAAACACTGTTGGGAGTGGGAAAAAATGGTGTGTGATTTCCTGCTGACCTCTGGGAACACTTCTGCTGACGTGTGATAGGTAAAAGCAAGAAAAAGACGGGGGTAGCTCGGTGTGGTTTACAACCACCACGCCCAGGCAGAGCTGAAGGCCTCTTTCTGTGCAGCTCTGCACACCTCACCTCCGTCCCGGGCTGAGCACAGAGCCCCGGGGCCGCCCTGGCTCCGGCGGCTGTACCGAGCCCTCGGAGCCTGCGGGCTCCGGGCAGCGCTGGGAGCGGCCCCGAAGGGAGCGCAGTGCCCGCCGCGCTCTGCCGCCTGCACGGGAGGCTGCTCCAGCCCAGCGGCTCCTTGTCTTGCCAGGGGCACGCTCCTAAAAACCAGGCTGCTGAAAGTGTAATTATAACTCTGCAGCACAGAAAGAGCTCCTGCTCATTTCCCTATGTGAGCTGGGTGTCGTGCTTCTTAACAGCCCAGTTAGGCTGGCACAGGCAGGGACTGCAGTAGGAACCACGGTGGGTGAGAGGTAGTCCCTCTGTCTGTGCATGATGCTGGTGGAGTCTCAGCACAGCATCTGGGTAGACCTGTGGAGTCTCCCCAAACGTTTTGTACATTATGTGCCTGATTTGTCAACTCGGAGATATGAGACAAGCTGTAAGAAGAGCCTGACTCTCCACAGTTGTTAGGATGGCTCTGGAAGAAGTGGGAGACTTTGCTCGAGTTGCCATTTGACATGTTAGCTTAGCAGAACATCTTAACATGCAGGGTTTTGCAGGACCCTGGCTGCAGCTGCTCAGCACCACGTGCTCCCTGCTGAATAATTGCCCAGTGCGGTGGG
Organism: Drymodes brunneopygia; assembly: GCA_013400955.1. NCBI lineage: Eukaryota > Metazoa > Chordata > Aves > Passeriformes > Petroicidae > Drymodes > Drymodes brunneopygia. Next base: position 793,381 of record VZTZ01039753.1, on the reverse strand, counting down.
GCATCGCCTGCATTCACCCCAGCATCCCAGACAAGCCCCTGCTCCTCAGCCAGGGCTTGCCAGGTGCAGGATACAGAGGCTGTGCAGCCTGGGAAGCCTCTGGGTTGCAATTTATGTGCATAGATGTATTTTAGTTCGGGGAACCAGTACTTATCTATTGATTACAGCTCATAAACACATACTTTCTCAGCCATAATGAAGCTATGGATGCATGCTGCTTGATTTAAACTTTGAAAAAAGCAATTGGCTCTGAAGCTGAAGCCTGTATTTTGCAGAAATAAAGCATCTTTCCTGTCAGAGTTCTTCAAAAGTTCTAATTGTATCATTTACCCAGAGTTACACAACATTAACTTTGTGTGTTTATTTCCAGAAAGGAATGGTATTTATGTGAACATACAATGCAATTAGCTGATAGAAATATGTCTTGTGGCAATAAAGAAAAGCAAATAATGTCCTTCCTTGATGTAATGCATCAGTTAAGAAATTGTAAAGCAATAAATGTATCAAGTTTTGGATCTAACAGGGTGTACTGAGAAAAATGAGGCTGTTAGAGCCACAGTTCTAGAATTATTACATTTTTCTGAGATAGCAACAGAAGAAGAGAGAACTCAACTAAAAATAGAATAAACAGAATATCAAAGTTGCATGCCTAGTAATTCAGAAATCAATAACAATACTCAATGGTATGCCAAGCTCAGCTGCTTCTGACATTTCTAGGACCTGAGACTCCACACTTCTATGTAAACCTGGGTTTTTATTCATATCAGCATTATCGTTGTTGTCAGGGAGACAGTCGCTCATGTATCGTTGCCACACAGAGCATTTTAATCATCCCTTCTGCAGACAGAATTTCTGTGTTTAAAATAGCAGACAAAGGTTCCTTTTCTCACTTACTTTGCACCTAGATATTGCAGTCAGACCTAAGTCCTGTGTCAGATCATGTGCAAAGAAGGGAAAAGTCATTTCAGAGAGAAAAGAGGCACCTATTATTAGTGCTCCCAAGACACACTGGTGTAAGACAAAAAAATTGATTTTTTTCATTCTTAATGCATTCTGTGTCAATGCCTGTTATTTTTGTAGTTAGCTTTTCACATTTGCTTGACTGTTTTGTTATATTTTTTTATTACAGCTATAACCACCTATTACAAAAAAAATTTAAAAAGCAGACAGGTAGGGAGACTTTTGAGTCTCTAGTTGAATTCAATATAAATTGCAAAAGACTAGAATGCCACAGAATTGTGGGAGCCCTGACTGCTGCTCATGTGTTTTTAGTATTACTGAATAATTTATATTTTGAGGGAAAATGTGAAGTCTTTGTCACCTTTTATTTTTGACTTCTCTATAAATTTAAATTTCTCAATGAGACGCTGTGGAACTGCCAGAAACATAATCGGAATTGTACCATAATTTCAACCCCTGCAATTTAAAATTTGTGCCTGTCAGTGCAGAATAATTGCTTCTCCAAAGACTATCAAAATTCACCTGCAGGTTCAGCCTTTCAGCCCCACCGCTGACTCCCAAAGGCATGTAGGCTGGGATGAGGATTTGCATAATTCAGGGCTAAAATAAACACACAGCCAATATTCCAAAGTGGATGGATTCTCCCACGGCTCTGGGCTGTGTTAACGCTGAGGTACCACGGGGCACCTCAAACCAGCAGCTGCCGTCTCACCCGGGGCTGGGTGAGTGCCATAGAGCCGGGCTGGGCAGGGCGGGGCTGGCACCCTGCGTGGGCAGGACAAGGGGTCCTGGTGACAACTGTGCTGCCGGGAGACGGGGGAGAGGCGGCCTCTCGGTATTGATTGCCACACCTTAACTCCTGCTGACCCCCAGAAGAGACGTGCATCCTTTTTGTAAGTGTAAATAAATAACTAATGGGCTCCTGGTGAGTAGAGCTGGAAATTCAGTTTGGTTCTGCAGCTTGTTCTCCTAGTGGCCACTGGCAAGTCAGCCCGATCCCGTCCCCCACCTCTGTCTGTAAAAACTGTTTATTACTTGTCTTGTGGGCGCATTACAATGGTTGTTCAGCTAATACTTGTGAAATGCTTTGAATGCAAAACGTGTTGGACAAGAGCCCGTTTCCTTCTCAGCTCTGCTTTCTGAGATTACTATAGGCAGGTATTGGAAGTGTTTTTTCAGACTTATGCAGGTAGAACAAATACTTTGTTTGTGTGCATTTACCCTTCAGGTTTTCTTGTTTCCTTTCCTGCCTCAAGTTATTTGAGTAAGTTCTCCAGGAGGATGACAAGGGAGAATTGAGTCTCACAGGAAAAGCTTGCCCAAAACATTAAGGAAACTGGGCTAAACCTCAGTATCAATGTCAATATTTCTTTTTAACATTGTTTTGGAAAGAAGGAATTGTAAGAATAAATTATTTAATTTTTCTTTCGGGGGGTGAAAAAAAAAAAGTTTACTGCCTCAAAGTTACAAATTGCATTATCTTAAACTCATATACAATGTTGCTCTGTAGACCATACTAAAGAGGCTGGTGAACTAAACTGATCTTGGAGGCACAATGAATCTTGTCCACTGAAATGTGCCAGTTCCCCATAGAATATTACCTTTTCCCCTTGTGCCCACTGTGTTTATCAGATTGTAAGATTTTTCTGATGTAGACTCCCTTTTTGCCTCTGGGGTTTAAGACTATAATTCTACTGCCCAGTAACCAGTGCTTATGTCTGCTCACCTACCTTCAATCTGACAAACTGGTGCCACAATTAATACCAGGATCCCTGTTATAATCTGCACAAGTATGTTATGGCATTCTTAGCAGATGAAACCCTTTTTCCCTGGACAGTAGACTTCCTTGATAACAAGGGTCAGAAAAAAACCCAGCTGTGCACAAACAGAGCTGTCTCCGTGTTTAGTTTGGATTTGATTCCTTGTGAAAACATGATAAGGAGGATTATGGGCTGAAACTATACAAATAAAATGAAATTTTATCTTTCTTTTAGGGAAGTGTTCAAATGGAAGGCAAGGAAAGATCTGATAAGGAATTAAAGCCTAATGTTCCATTTCAGGTGAAGCAAAACACTTCAAATTACATGACCAGACAGGCATCAAAACCAAAAGAAAAATTTTCACTCTTCTCTACTTCTTATTTTTCTATTTTGCCTTCTTCTTAGAAGTAAAATTTTCATGCTGTGGCGCTCTGGCATAACTTTTGAGGAGTATCCACTTTATCACCTCTGGGCAGACTTGTGCCCAGGTTCCAGGACTAATTTATTGCTCAAGCAACAAGAGAAACCCATGTTACCTGCAAAATGCACAGCTTTACTTATCCTAAGTGTAATTAATCTCATTGTAAGGCAAAATATCATTATTCTGAAACTAATATTATAGTCATCAAAATGTCTTCCAAAATACCTGAAGTGGCAAATGTCTCTGTACATTTAATATAAACTGATATAACTTTCAATAAAAAGCCACCAGGATTTTCCAAGCCAGTGGGGACCCACATGCTGTGTAAAAGTGTAGAATGTTTATAAAATGCACTTGGCAGCACCATTACTTTCTCTTCCGGTATAAAATCTGGTTTTGCTGATTAAGGAGGTCAATAAGGAACTCTGAAGTCTCCAAACAATTGTATTTTTTGTCTTGGCTGTTTGTCTGAATTGATGCACTAACATTGGCAGGCTAGGAAAGGCTATTTGCACCTCATCATGTGACTGTATTCTAAAGTGCAGCCTAAGCGCTGAATTGATAAGTCATGTTGTATCTTATCAGGCTAGATTCCCCCCTAATTACACTGGTATAAACAGTTGTAGCTTAATTGAATTAAGTTGAATTGAAAAATTGCTGTGAGAAGAAAGCAGAACTTTTTGAAGTCACAGTCCAAAATAATGTCTTAAAACCTAATCCTGTACACTCAGAAGTTATGCAAAGTGCCGAATGTTGTGAGTTCCTGTAGAAGTTCAGAAGACTTGCATTACATTGGTGACAAATCTTCATTTGGAGCACATTAGTAACTTGCTAATTCAACTGTGCATTTTTGTGTGATGTTCTATAAGCAATAGAGAGAGATGTATGAAGTTTATAAATCAGATTAATTTGCTCATCTATCAACAGAATCTACTCCCCTTAATTCTTCTGAAAAGTACATTAGACCATGCACTGCTGCAAGGGATTTCAGGAGCACGTAAGGCATAAAGTGTGCAGCTGGGACCTGATCCTTTGGGGTAGCCAGCTTTGGATATGGACTTGTCCTATGTTTTCAGACAGAGTTCTTGGAATAAAACATATCTCAGTGGAGGCCAACACAGCATAGTGACAGACACACAGCAAACATGATGCACAAAAATGCATCATCAGTCAAAAGGAAAAGAAGTAACAGGCAAATCTGTAGGCTGCAGCTATAATCTTTCATGCAAAGTGTTTTAAAAACGTTAGTTCAGGCTCACAGCCTCCTTGAGGAGTGAGGAAATACAATCATGTCAGAGACAGCTGCTCCTTGTTTAGGATCATACACTTAGTGGCAAAGTTTGGAAACCCCATGTACACAAAATGCTTGAGGATATTCCTGGTAAAACAGCAGCAATCTAATTTAAAAAAAAATAATAAAAAATCTAATATCATAGAGATGTGTGAATGCCTTTTTAACATTCCCTTGAGATGCCTCAAAGTGAGTTTGAGAGATGAATATGGTACAAGCAAACTTTACTCTTGGAGGATCCATTGTTCACTCCCCTGCAGGCTCACCTGAGGCACTGAGAAGAGCTGGCAGGTTGCTGAAAGTATCCTGGGGGCTATCCCAGCACACACACAGCTATGGATGCTCCCCTAAAAAAGCCTATGCACAGGCACCATGTTCCCTTCTCAGCTGTTACAGTGGCAGCAGGAACCAGGGCTGCTCTCACAGGGCTGCTGCAAACCCTTGCTGGGGCCATACATGCTGTGCATGCAATCAGCTGCCATTCAAGTTCGCTCATAGAATGTCCCCTGTGGAAATAAACAGATAAATTATTTACTGTACAGGAAAGATGATACTGAATACCATGGCAGCTAAATATTGTAGTTACACTAAGTTCCTGTGAACAGGACATAACTTATTCATAGTCAGAAAGTGCAAGAACTCTTTCACAAGCTAGATTTTTGTCAGTCATGATGATTTTCCATGTGTTCTGTACTATAGGAAGTCCTCTTTGAAAAGGGGACAGTAAATTATTTACTGTGCAGGGAGGATGATCCTAAATGGTACAGCAGAGAAACCATGTAGCTGTAGTGAGTTCACATGAGCATGATGTGCTGTTCACAAACCATTTATTTAGCCTGGTTTCCATGCCAAACTGGTGATCACCAACAGCCCATGGATGCTTTTCAGCTGAGACACAGAGCTGTCTTCTGGAGAACAGGCACAGGTTAGCTCTTCAAAATCTCCAGCACCTTCACATCTGCCCAAAAAGCAAGTTACTCTTGCCTGTGTAAATCCTCTGGAGGTATCTATGTCATTACGGTGTCTCTCAGTAGTGCTCTGCTTTTCTAATTGTCATCTGGGGCCAGACCCTGCCCCTGGTGGCCAGAGACTTCATCATCTTTCTGCAAGGCAATGTATGTGTTGCTGAGTGCTGGCTGCAGGACATGGCACTCTCAGGGGTTGTTTTGAGGTGGAATTGAACCCTGCAGCTCATGTATAGCACAGTGTACATGGTGTAGGCTGCCATAGACACTGATATAAGGTGACATATCGTTAACCAGAATTGCTGTTTAAAAGGGGAGAGAGAAGAGAAAAATATCAGCAAAGACAGCAGATGGCATCTTGAATACCGGAGTGGACTCAAGTGTTCATCCACTATAATGGCAGAATATTCATTTTAACACCAGACTCTCAAGTTGCAAAGGCTTGTTGTCGTCAAAACCATTTTCCCTTTGTTTTATACAGAAGTGTTTTGAGGTGTCTGTGAGAATTATTGTGGTTCCTGCACCATGTTCTAGGGCACCTGGAGCCTGGCTCAAGGAGGGAGCTCTCCTTGCTGTAGGCCCCAAGCCTGTGCTTTTGTCCCTCAGTATGGGAAGAATATGAAATATCACTAGTCACAACATTTTTAAGAAATGAAATAAGGGAAATTCACTTTCCTCTTTCTCATGCCTGTCTTTATATTTCTTTAGATGCTTTCTCTGTTTTAAGGACTTTTGCATCTTCTGCCTCTACTTTGTAGTGTGGTGGTACTAATTTACTTGGGAGGCTGAGAGCTCCCATCTCTCATGCACAAATGCAAGAGGTGGCATGGTGAAGCTGAGCAACACATCTTGTGATTATCTCTGGTGACTGGACAATCCTCCTTTCCCTCTTTAGCGCTGCTGAGGAAAAGGACTTGTCATCCTCTTTATAATTTAATGTAGATAAAGCAGCACGTGAATCAGTGTAAATGCAAATGGGAGAGCATTTACCTGCAGAGTTAGAATATGCTTGTCTCCTTCATTCATGTAATCCTACATAAAAATATGTTTATTGAAGATAAATTAGCTATCATAGTTAATTTATTCTGCATGCTTCTTATTAGCTATGTTAATTCTCTTAATTCATCCCACCACATTTCTTCTCTTTGCATCAATTCTGTTTTGATTTTCTCAGCACTGCTTGGAATAGGGTTTACAGCATGATTGCTGTGTTAAAATACTTTCCAGAAACAGCCCTGTGCTTGCTCTTACCTGTGTAGCTTTGTTGTCTTACAGCATGGAGGTTTTATGGGTTTTTTTCACTTTATGAACCCTCTTGAAAACAGTGGTTTTTGGTTTTGCCTTATAATTTCTGGAAGTACCTGTATTTGCATGCTTGTCACCTACTTTTATGCAATAAAAGCTTACACTGAGGCCCAGTCTCGAGGGACTGTGCAGGCCTTTCTAGGATGCAGCAGGAAGACAGATGCTTTGCTGAATATTTGTAAGAAAAGGTGCCATTTCAAGTAGATTAGAAGAGCATGTAAAATGAAGTAATTTATTAAATGCTAAGACAGCCCTGCACTCCATGCAGTATACTTAGGGAGATAGAATTCCTCTCCCACTTTGGAAGTTGTAAAGGGATTTTGCATGAGCGCATGCTGTTTTTGACTGAATGCCTTGTACAAGCAGATTCTCCCAGGATCTTTCTGGGGAGCTACATGCTGCTCACTCACTCTTGGGTGCTCCTGTGCGTCTGCTGTGGGATGTCCCCCCAGGTTGTGTCCATGCATGGTTTACAGCACCTGAGAGCTCTGGCTACCTTCCCATGGAGCTGAAAACGATTTTGGATGTGAGGCTGCTCCACCTTTCTAAAGCCCTGCAGCATAGAGTTGTTGGCTAAGTGCTACACTGTCAAAATCTAAAATCTAATTGCTGTAACTAGTGAGAGCTAAACCGTGGCTCTCCCTGCAGATGACAAGGCTGCTGGCAAGGAGGTCACCCTGGCAACGCCACTCGTGGCTACCTGCTGAGGATGGCTGATGAGACCTCACCAGGGAGCTCCTGCACAGCAGCAATGGGTTTTACTCGCTCAGGCTGTATCCAGCAGCTCAGAGAGAAACCCAGAGAGGCAAGGAAATCCTGCTTTCCTTAAGACTGTCAGACTGTCGGGGACTAGGAAAGGAAAGGACAGCTAGTGATAACCACTGCTTTTCCAAAGAGTGTTGTTTCTGACCCGTCACTCCTTTCATAAAAGTTGTGACACATTCAAAATACCATGAAAAGTATTTTAGTATTTTGTAATAGTTTTAAGCTATTACCAATTTTCTACAGATTTAGCTGGAAACCAAAATCACCCTCCAGTGGGAAGAGGGCATTAAAGCATAGCAGGGGTCCAAGTCTCAGATGGGGCATAGCTCAGTGGGGATGCAGCAACCCAGCACCTCACCGCAGTTTGGTGAGGGACCGATGCTGAATTGTCAGCCAGTGCCACCACAGCAGCAAGTGCAAGTCTTTCTGTTGAATACCTGGACAGGCTGACCTTTATGAACTGTAGTTTAAGATTTTATAGCTGTATTTCAGAAGCTTTGTTTGGCCTTTTTTTAGCCACATAGCTGTTTATCTCACATTTTTGCAAGAAGGGCATGAGGTTTCTGATGCCCTTTCCATGGGAAAAGAGGATTCTTTCATAGCCATGACCCATACAACACACTGTTATCTATTCAGGTAAACATTATCCTTTTGGTCAGTTTGAGCCTCCTGTAGTGCAAAGGTGTTAACCATGATCATTTCATGAAAGACATTGGACTGCCTTTCAGCAGAGCAGAGCTTTTCAGCTCTTTCTCTAGAAAGAGTTAAACCAATGCAGACTCTCAGCATCTGAATGGGGCATCTGCATAGCTGCTATTTCAAAAGCTTCTTCAGCTTCAGAGCAGAGATCACAGATGGCCCAGTGAGACACTTCAAGGCAAATCTGCACTGTGGAGCAAAGCACTGCTTCTCCTTCAGATCAGGAATCTGCCCCTCTTTCAAGTCTGTTCTTACAATAAGCTAGAAAGAGTCAATTGGGGTGTCAATTCATATTTGCAAAATATTTCCATGAGAAGAAAAACAACCCAGGAAAACAAGCAAGACCAATCAGCCCTGTGCCTGTCATGTCCTTGTGCTGCCTGAGTGAGCAGGTCAGGTGAGGGGAAGACAGGGCTGGAGGTAAATTTTCACAGGTATGATGTCCCCCGTGCTTAGCTGGCAGATGCAGGTGCACATCTCTTGCCACTTGCCTGTTCTGAACATGGCCCTCTGAGATTTAAAATCTCTTGCTGTGTTTAATTTACAAAACTCTCTGCTAATATTATCCCCAAATGCTTCTAATGGAATTACTTAAGCTTCAGTTTCACAGGTTATTATCTGTCTGTAGAAATGCAGCTTTAGAGATAATTTTCCAACACTTGAGGCAAAACCTACTGGCTTGATTCTAACATGTATTGCTAAACAATATGAGTGGTACTAACAGCTCTGGTCTATATAGTCCTTAATTTAAACACCCTCAAACATAAACATAAACGTAGGTTATAAATGACAAGTGTCATATTTTAATGAATTTACAGAGTAGAACTAAAGACTGTTTGGGTAACCTGGAAGTTATTGCATTCATAAAACATGAGCAAATGAATGGATTCCATTTTTTTTTAAATGAAATCAAAACCAATATATGCTAGATGCTTTCTAACTTCACTGAGGAAATATATTTTGATTCAGTAATGACTTGCACATCTCTTCCTAAAAGACTAGGCTTTTACTCTAATTTTAATCAGACCTGCAGCAACAAAATATTTTCCACAAGGATGTTTAGAAAGGTGGTATTCCAATAGTTAAACACTGTACAGGACACAGTATTGATGATATCCTTATAATTATTTCTCAGAAAGTTAACAATAGCATAACTTTCAGCAGCTGAATATTAATCTATACAGGGTTATGCACAGACCCCAGCAGAATAACTCTCTTCTGTCATTATAAGAAAGAAAATAATTCTGTTGTGTGCTTTGATTCATGGGCAGAGTGGGAAAGTTTCAAAACAGGCACAAAGCATTGCAAAAATTTAAATTGAGAGAATCGCTTTGCAGGCTCCAGTTTTCGCAAACAATATAGTGAGTTAGAGCAATTAGTAGCTGTGTGAGGATGTCCTCATATTTAATGAATCTCTGATAGCTGCTGCTTCTCCACAAGACCTCATTAAAGTCTTGCAGGCTTGGAGCTAGGAAGAGATTGGCTTTTTGGGTTGGAGTCTCTGCAAGTCCTTGCCAGATGACCGGCTGCTCACACCCCAGTAAAACAAGTTGTCATTCACAGACAGAATTGACGAAACAGAGCAGGGCTGTACCACCAACACACTGCACAGACCTGCCAAAAGGGAACATAAGAGGACAGGAGAAATGTGATGTTTGGGGTCAAGGCATTTCCCAGAAAATTGTCAAGAGATGTGCAAAAAATGCTTTCTTTTCCTTGTGGGTGCAGAACAAATTTATTTGTGTTACTAACACAGTTTTTTTATTATTTTTTTTACTCTAGTGTAATAGGAAGCTTTTTCAGAAGCTCCTTTTCTGCTGTCCATCAGGAACTAGCCTGAGAGCAGGAGTTTGTTCCTGTTCCTTGCAGTCAATGCTGACTTGTCATGCCTGCAGCTTGTGAAAGGAAATCAGCCTTTTCTGGTCATGGTAATTCTTCAGACAGTGTGAGGGCTGGAGGAGGTAGGGATTCAAGACATCCTGCCTAAAGTTTGTCACGTCAGTTGAAAGTGTCCAGTTCAATTTGAAAAATCATAGCTGAAAAATCTCTGCAAACAGCCAGAAATAACAACATTCTTGAGAATCACCCATGTAGTTTGTTTTAGAGAGTGACTCTGGGCTGTAGAGAAGAGTGATATTTCAACAAATCACTGACTTCAGAAAGGAAATATGCTTTGAGTAGAGCCAATTACAGCACAGAAATTTCATCTCAATTTTTGATCAGAGTATATATTAAAAGAAAAAACCAAACCCCATGTTTATTTCACCTTATGTCCTCTCTCTGGCTAATATATAAACAAGGTTTGGGAAAGCTGGAGGGTTAAAAATTAGATCAGATATCTGTCTGCTCCAACACATATTTCACTGAGCCCTGTTTCTTAGGACTTCCAATTTGTTACTTTGGCATGAGTGCTTCACCTTTTTATTGAATTGAATTGTGGTTTCCCAGCTGAAATGTAGACAGCACAGCAGGGTGAAAAATACATGAGAGCCTCTTTGCTGAGGCTTTCTGTGGCATACATGAGTAAAGAAAACTTGATTTACTTGTCCAGGCATGCAGTCATTTGTCAATGTCCTTCCCTCATGATTCCTGGTGCAGGGCAAAGTGCTGATACAGTGATACAGGGTTTTCTGATCCAATGTCTAGGGTACTTCCTCTGGTATTCCCAGGGCTTCATTATTTGCCAATGTACTTTGCTAACACGCATTTTAAGTAATATCATTTTAGTTCTTGCTTGCTTCCTTTGGCAATTTTTGTTCGAGCCTTCTCCTGCAGGCAGCATCATTAATCTTGCATCAGGTGCTTATACCTTTCTTGTCGTGGCTCTCAATGAGTTCAGCAAGTCTGCAGTCACAGCCACTGGGCTTGTGTTCCCTCACTGCTTTTTCTGCTTCAGTGCAGATGCTGGTTCCTGTTCATTGTTAGCTACAATAAAATTATCTGTCTCCTATAATGTTTTTACTCTGAGTGTTCAACTCCTTCTTTGCTTATTTTTTGTATTTTATGCTGTCAGTTTAACCACTGACTTTAATCCCATGACATGGCTTGATGACATGTGTCCTTGTCTGAAGGCTTGATTACATCAGGTGTTCTGATACATCAGATTTCCTGGTTGATGCAGTCTCCAGAAAAACAAGCAGTGCACATCATGGTTTGTGTGCACCCTACTTACCTGTCTCATCTGGAAAGCAGGTAATTCTCAGTGCATATTTTTTGTGCTTAAGCACTAAGCTGCTTTCAAACACAAATCACCCTCAGTGCTTGCCGGGCAGCACGGTCTCAAAGCACGCAAGGATTTCCTCTCTCAAGGCTGAACAACCCCAGCTCTCTCAGTCTGCCTTCATAGGAGAGGTGCTCCAGCCCTCTGATTATCTTTTTGGCCTCCTCTGGGCCCACTGTAACAGTCTACCTCTTTCCTGTTCTGAGTATTCCAGAGCTGGATACAGTGCTCCAGGTGGGGTCTCACAAGGGCAGAATTGAGGGGTAGAATCCACGCTTTCAACCTGCTGGTCCCTCTTCTGATGCAGCCCAGGATGTGAGTGCACACTGCTGTGTCTTGCACTCCCTTCTCTCTTCAATGCATGCTTAGCAGGTCTCTCCGTACACTTAGTGTCACTCGGCACTGAGAATGAAACCAGGCAATTACAGGCAAAAATTACATTCCTAACAGATCATGTTGTCTCCCTGATCTTACCTTCACATACTGATCTGAGCCTCTTTCTCCTCTTCATGTTAGCTCTTCCCTGAGATCAGTTTCCTTTGTTGAGCTTCCAGAATAACCTGCTTGAAAACTCAATTCTCTTGTGTTGTACGCAAAGCTGTACCAACACATTTATATAATCTGGCGGCTGAAACACAGAATAAAAATGGAAATAGTCACACAATGTACTAGTCATTCATAAAATGAACTACGCAGCTTTGCACCAAGGCATAGTAAAAGAGAAGTTCCCTGGAGGGTTCTGGCTTAGCAGTTTTCCAGTTGCACTTCACTTGTTCTAAGACCCCTGAGCACAGGTGGGGGACACGACTGCAGAAGCCCATCTTGATGCTGTGCTGTCAGGGAGGGACACAGCAGCTGCCCTCCCAGCTTTAGTTTGTGCAGGGAATTTTCTCTTTACTTCAACTGCACAAATAACCAGGAGACCAAATTCTAGCTGCTACAATTGACATGCATGTGAATTTCCTCCAGAAAAACAGTCAAATTCCACTGTAATCTAACGTGACTTTCAAACCACCATAAGCACCTTATCTTTTTCTTCTATGACAGTGTTTCTAAGTCAAATGGATTTTGCAGATAGGATTTCAAAACATGAAGAATAGAGCTATCTGCACTGAGGTAGCTGGAATCATTTAATTTGCCAAGTTTATCAAAAGCCTTTGGTCTGCACAGAATTCAGATAATATTTAGAGAAAATTAGGAACCTGGAAGGGGATGAATCTGAATTAGTTTTCTGATGATGCCTGTGTCTGTAAATTGGGTATTATAGAGACCTTTGCTTGTATTAATTACATTGGCGAATGAGAACAGATTAGCTCTGATTCAAATGCATTACTGCTGCAAAGCCCATCAGAAGATACTGGTGGAGAACCTTTCGTGGATCACAAATAAAATGAGAGAACATGATACATAATTTCCTAAGTTCTTCTCCAAAATGTGGTGAAAAAATTAAGGTTTACAGGGGAAGGCCAGTTTGACCGTTAAGCTCATACAGTGTAGTTCCTAGGCACCTAAACTGGAGCATTACTAAAGTTCCTAATTCTAAAGGCACATTTCTATTTCAAAATTTCTTCCTCTTTAAACACAGTAGTTGAACTTGGAGTCTAATTTATAAGGAGTAAAGGAGTTTCTCGGTGGGCCAGAAATCAGTGTTACCCAGAAGCTGATGATCATGTCCTGATTACATCAGTAATGGGTGTAATCCAATGGAGAGAGAACCAGTCCCAAGCACTGATGTATATGGTGACTGACCCCCGAGGTCTGCTTCAGGGCTGAACAAAAATAATGACAAATATGACATGTGTGCACACAAAACATCAAAGAAATCTCAAAGATCTCTAAGAGTTTTCTAGATGGACAAAAAGACAGTATTCCTTGGCTATATGAAAATTTCGGCTCTCTTTTTAGAAGAAAACAAAGTAAGGAATTAGAAGCATAGAAAGTAAGAAGTGGGGGAAAACCAAACAGAATACATTAAAAGTTTTGAAATGCAAAAGGGCAGTAGAAGAATTCACCATCATTCTGTAAGAGCAGGGAATCTACTTAACGACATTCCCAAAAATTGAGTAGTTCTCATTTTGTGTAGAAAAGCAAGAAAAATCTTAGGAAAAAGATTTCTGATAGAACTGAAGTCTAACAGTGTAATTCTTGTGGTCAGACAAAACTGATTTCAACCTCTGGGTTAAGTTTACTTTTTGACTGCAGTGTATATTTCAAACAGCATTGCAAAATCAAGTCTGTAAGTTGCGCCTCAGTGAGCAGGTTCAATGGGAGGTGCAGTTTCTCCATCATCTGAGAGCAAGCATTAAAAATAGGATAACACAGTGATTAGTAGAATACTAAATAACAGGAGGAGCAGACTGTCAGAGGTATCTGAGCCACTCCTAAACTATTTGAGTGATACAATGGAAGAATTCATCTTTAGGAACAAGAATTGATAGCTACAGCTATGGAAAGGGGTGCAGTGTCTATTGCTGAGTATAACAGACAACTGAGACAATATTTCATATGCAACTCCTCCTATGTATTCAGCACTGGGAAAAAAATGCCCAGATGGCTAAAGGAGGCATAATAAATAGGAGAAAATGTGATATGGTTCTGTAGACTCTTGGTAAATTGGTATTGGGGGAGATGATGGTCTGATCAGGGCTTTAAAAACAGGACAAATTTTAAAAAAAAGAAAACAAATAAAAAACCAGCAGTTAGGAGGCAAGCAGAGAGGGGTAAGAATTCCCAGACTCACTTGAGGGCTAGAGATAATGCCTTCCAGGGAGAGATTTTGAAGGTGCTCAACCTATGCAGTACATCAGGAAGAGGCTTGATTACGGCACATAAATACTTTAATGGGTTCTAATGGTCTCTTGAATCTAGTGGAGAAATGCATGAGGAAGATCATCAGCTGGAAGCAAATGATGAGTGCAAATAGTAAGACAGGAATGTTTAACAGTAACAGTCACTTACAACTGGAAAAAGATATCCAAGAAAGTGACATATTCTGCTGAAGTATCCAGTTTCTTACTGGCTGCCTTTCAGCACAGCATACGTTAGTCTGGCAAAAAGTCACTGGATTCAGTTCTGGAGCTTTTCATAATCAGGTCTGGCTAAAATGTCTGCTTTTTTTCTCATGTAGTCCTTTGTTTATATCCTTCTAGTATAGATGCACTCATACTGAGTAAAGAACACTAGAAACATCATTGGCTATAATAATGACCTCTAGCATGCTCATTAGTGTATAATATGTTGAAATGACTGAAACATGGGTTTGTTTTCTGCTTAAAAAAAAGTTAAATTTTAAAGTTAGAAAAATCTGCACCTTCCTTTAAATATGCTTCTGATAAATTCCTTCTCCCTCTCCTTAAGTTCTGGTAAAAATGGGGTGCCTTGTGTACCGAGGGTTTTCTTTTAAAGTACTTTCAGAGCAAAGACACCAAGTCGGATCTCAAGTGATGCACTGGAGAATCTCAGATAGTTCATGATGCACCTGTGTTATATGGCAAAAAATATTTATGGTGTGTCAATTCTCACATTTTAATTTTGGGATTTGTGCCTTCTTCAAAGCCTTGTGTTTCCAACCCCAAAGCCAGGTCACCCAAGTCATGTGTGTGTTTGCAGAGCAGCTGCTCTGAGTTAGCAACACTGTAGGTTTTCCAGTGTTTCTGTCCTGACCACAATAAACCATCCATTGCACTGAGACAATTTCATAGGTTCCAGAACCAGTCACTGGCTACTGGCAAGGCAGGCAATAATTCATGTTAATCATGATAAATTTCTGTGTCAATGTTTTAAATTAAGTGGTCTCAAGCAATGTGCTACCTCTTCCATGAGCCACACACGGTGCGCGCAGATTGCGAGCTGGATCTTGCCGCAGACTGGCAGCTCTGGGCTGGGTCTTGCTAGCTCTGCCCCTCCTGTGCCTTTGCTGGTCTCTCAGAAACATCACAGCATAGCAGCATGCAGCCTGTGCATCACAGAAAATGCTAACTTTTGTTATGGACACTGTGGAAAGAAAGTGTCTGCCACTGTGAACACACTGAAGAATTATTCAGCTGAACCTGCCAAGCTGAGTTAATAGGCTCTGTCTTATTGTCCTGGGTTAGTTCACTACAAAATGCCAAAGCACACCTGGGAATGTGGGGAGAGTCAGTCCACAGGCTGAAGTCCATCCAAAAATTAATTTTGTTTTTGTTAGAAAAATCTGAACTCCATTTTTACAAGCCAGACATAAATTAATTTAGCAGCCATTCATCTTATCCAATATCTGCCTCCAGAAGTGAACAGGAAAACACTGTTCCTGGATAAATCAGTGTCAGAGACTCGTGTGCTAAAAGGCTGAAATGGATCACTTCTGAATAGGCTTGGGGTGTGCACCTCAAACCCTCTGGGGTTTCATTGCAAGGCTCTGGTGCTGGAGGTCAGCCTGCCTGCAAAGCACAGTACTAAATTTGCTAAGACTGACTGGGATATTTAAGTAAACAAGAACGAGTGTAGAAATGTAGAGTTTGAATATTAGGCAGAGTTTTCCTGCTAATAAAATTAATGGTGAATAGTTAGCTTGTGCAGGAAAATACATGTTAAAGCAATTACAGGACAGTAGAGTAAATGTCTACAGAGGCTGCTGGAAAAATCTGGCAGTGATGTCTTGCTCTGTGGAACAGACATTTATGGCAAAACTGTAGCAAAGTGATCTATTTAATCTGATTTATATGTACTTTTCTTCTTTTAAAAAAAGCAACCAAATCATGAGTATGATTAGAATCAAAATAAATGCTAAAAGGGCAAATATTTATATGGGCTTCAAGTCAGAATTTTTGCTGTGATGAAGCCAAAACGAACATAGTCCAAGAGCCAGAAATTATAATTGTATTCAGAACAATAGTTTTAAACAAAATAATCTGATCAATTTACTGTATAAAAGCCCCAGGGTCTATCAGTGCCAACATTTTATGCTTGAAGAGACAGCATGTTTTCAAAGTACAAAATAATGGGGAGTTTTTCAAAAACATCCTAGTAGTGAAAACGAGGACACAGAGCTGCCCCTTTGCAGGCAGAGGAAGGAACTCAGCAGTGTTTATGAGGAATCAACCACAGCTGAACTCTAGAAACCCAGCAGCTCTGACTGAGCTGCAAGTGCAGAAAATGGCTGCCTGGGTGCCTTTGGTACCTCTTGCACCTCTTGCACACAATCAAGATTTTAGATGAAAGGTTTTGAGGACAAGACAGAATTCTGTTGTTTTTCCCAAGCACAAGCTTTCTTTTTGTTGAAACACAGCCATGGAGGGAGATGGCCCACTGTGCAGGAAGGGGACAGAGCTGCAGCTGAAGCACAAATACCCAAAACCAGATAGTAGGAAAACCAATTTTGTCAGCAGGGTAGCTAAACATTGCTTTGAATCCAGTTGAACCTAAAAAGCTTTTCGAACATCCCATAAGCTGTGGTGACAGGTGATTCCTCTCCTTTTAATCTTTCTTTGGTTTTTTTGTTATAATGGGCAAAACACCTCTTGGCAGGGCTAAATTTTCAGGTTAGGCTGGCTAGGGGCTGTCAGTTCTGGGACTTCCTTTAGCACATAAGCCAAAATTCCTGCCTTGGTGAGAGTGAAAAAGGAGATACTGGGCTCTTTCACCTTCAAGTGCTGCCCTGACAGCCTTACAGCCATCCTCTGCCTCCCCAGCTGCAAAGTAGCAGCTCCAGCTGAGCTCCTGCAGCTTTAAACACATTTCTGATACATGTTTGTTTAAGCTTCTCTTTAAACACTGCAGTGTTTCTTTCCTAGGTCATTTCTCAAGGACTTTTCTATCCCTGCTGTTAGAAACATTTTTATTTTTTTATTTGTAAAGTGGTGAAGAGAAAGGTTGAAAGTAAATGAAGTGACTAAAGGTGGCTTCTGACAACATTTTCCTCTTAATGTATTTGCACCTTGATATAAGAACATAGAGTATCACTCCACGATTTGAAGGTCATTCCTCAACAATCTCAAGAAAGTATGAAAGGCAGTTTCAGAGCAGAAATAAAACCTATCCTTGGCTCAGGCTTCCTGTCCTGTGTCTGAATAATTACAAGCCAAAATTCACATGTTCCTGATGCAGAGACACAAACCACAAATAGCACCATTCAGGAGTTTTGTTACTGTCTGGGGAAAAAAAATGCCACAATGCCCTCAGTGGTTTTGGGCTTTTTTCCTAGTTCTGCTTCATGATAAAGGCCTTGTACATTAAAACTGACACATATTCTGAGATACCTTTTTTATCTCCATTTTTTTTCTTGTAGACTATGGCAACATTTTCAGGCTGAGCAGTGATTTCTTGCCAGAAAAGCAGCCAAAGTTAGGTTTAAGATTTCATGGCTTGTCTGTTCCTCTTTTCCACCAGTTGCTTGAAACTGAAACAAAAATACTGACCACCCAAACTGAGTATTTCTCAGACTGATGTGCCTTTAAAAAAGAATGCTAAGAGCATTTTATGTAAACCACAGTTTAGTAACTGCTTCTTATTTTTTCAGCCACATGTATAAAACATTTTGACCTCACAATATTCTCTACCAGCATCTGGCTTTTTCATACTAATTATCTCTTATTATGTTGGCTGGGAGGGGAAGAGGTCATAAACAGACATTTTAAGCACATGGCTCAAAAGGCTGGGAGTCCCCTACAGGTAATTCCAGCTCTAAATATTTTCTTTGGGTCTGCTCAAGCTCAGCAGGTAGTGCAGCTTCTTTGGTAGAATATGTCCATCATGGAGCTCTAGGATGTACCATTCCACACAGTTCTCCCATAAACCTTGTCCAGGGAGAAGTGATTCAGAAAAGCCTCATGGTCAGCTGGGTTTTGGTGCACCATCAAGTGGGCAGGTAGATTATACAGCACCAAGGACACCATTGTCTGCAGTCAATGTGGATTTGGCACTTCCCTTCCCTTCTGCCTTTCTGAGTGCTTCCAGGAGCTATGGATCAGCAGGGCCAACATCATGCCAACATGTGCCATGCACACAAATCTCCCCCAGCAGTGAGGTGTGAGCAGGGGAAAGCATTGAGGGTGTCTGTGTAAAATTTCAGTTGGTGGTGATGGTGCTGGGGCGCTCTCAGTGCAGCCAGGGTGACCTCTGGCAGCAGAGTGGGCAGAGAGTGTGTGCCAGGAGGATGTGCTTTGTGCCTGGGCTCTCCTGCCCCACAACTGGGGAGCCTTTCCAGGCAGAGGGGTCGACTCTTGAGGTATAATCGAGAAGCTTCTACTCATTGGTAGCTGAATAGCCCTGTTAATACTGCACATTAAGTATCTTTCAAACCCTTTGTGATAAGAGATGTTGCATAAATGTAGCATCTGGTGCTTCCTCTATAGGTCTAATTCTTCTCCCTTAGTGAGTTCTCTCACTCCAGTGGGAGCAGGGCAGGACAGCACTTCTGAGGAACATTTCTTTGTGATCCACAATGCTTGTGGAATAACACTGCTTTGACCTGCTCTGTTTGTGAAAAACAATAGTATGTTTTACCTTTATTCATTTGCTCTGAAAATGTTTTTGCTTTACCTTAGCAATGCATAATTGAAATTTTCCAAGAACTGCTGCCTTTGTATTAATTCTCGCCCAGGATGTGGACTTGAACCTGTGTACTTGAACCTGGGTGGTTCTCTTCCAACTCACACACTGTGATTGTCCTTACATGGCAGTTGGGATACAGCTTTTCTTTCTCCCCTCTTAGCTATGTGTTTTGAATATCCTTTTGTCTCTGTTCTGTCACAACACCACCACCGAGCTGAGGTCACATTTTACATCTGAATGCTTTCCTCAAACAACTGGATCCTGTTTTCCCTCCCAATTCCACGAATTAATAGAATAAACTTTATCAAGCACTATGTATAATGATTCCCTTTTAAAGAAAAAAATGTTTTTTCTGGCTCTTGCTTGTGTTACTCCTGGTGACTGAAAGATCTGTAAAGTCTCTTCCTGCAGCAGGCTCACTCTCAGTGGGATGCTTTAGCAGTTTGGATGCATGTGAACAGACATGTGCTGTTTTCCAAGGCAAGCACCCATTTGTTAGTGAGAGCTGCTCACTCTCCTCTCCACGGGAGCCCTTCCTCACTGACCTTTTGAACCACCAGAGCAAATTGAATTATGTAGCTCTACAAAATGGATTACTGTCTGTGGGCTGTGTGAGGGAAGTGTTCCAGCTTCAGTGCAGTTGCCCAGGGAAGCAAAGCCAACAGAGAAACACGTTGTCCTGGATGAGTAAAGAATAAGGGCCTGCTAAACAAGTTTTGTCTCTCAAGTTTGTATTATCTTCCTTGTGTCATCTCTTAGGCAAGACTACATAGGCAAGACAAGAAATTTTTTGCAAGATTTTTCTTGTTTGGCTGTGATTGATGTAATCCGTGCAGTACCTGCTATTAGGGTTTCCAGGACTGGTGAGATAGTGGGAACCAGTGCCAGAAATAACAGCTCTAAGTTCATGAAGGCCATATGTATTTTCAGTCCTGTGACAAAGGAATGTACCAGTTCTTGCAAATGGGGCACCTCTACCCCTCCCTGCTTCCCAGGCTCCCTGCACACCACCATGTCCCAGGCAAGTGGAGTGTGCCACCCTGTGAGCCAAGGAACTCCTCCAGATGCACCAGGCAATACTTGGGGGCACAACCAGCACCAACAGAGAGAGGAGGGGCCTTGGAGCAAAGGGACTGGCAGGCAGGGCATCTGTGGGCTCCCAGGGTAGCTCCTCTCCTCCCCTGGCCATCCAAGCAGTTGACACAGCTGAGCAGAGGAGGACAGGAGTGGGGGCTGGTACCCAGCCCGTGACAGCAATGCTGTGGGGTTTCAAATGAACACACATTAGTCCTGACAGGTCAAGTTCAGTGAAAACTGGAGGCAGGGAAATAAAGTTTCCTTTAAAACTGCAAATAATAATTGAAGAAATTGATCACACTTCTATTGTTGAAACAAATTCTTAAAAATATTACCATGAAACTAACTTCCCTTTAGTGTGTGTTTCAGACCTACCTCTTCCCTAAAATGGACTTAGAATGACCGCACCTTTCCTCACAAATGCTGCATGACTGGAGTTGTAGTTCAAAAAGATCCTCACCAGAGGCATTTCCATGGCCAAGCTGAATTGTGAATGAAGTAACAAATACTTCTCAGCTGATCTTTGGTGGATTTCTTTTCCAATAACACAGTAGCTCAAATCTTGTTGCATTTCAAGTCTGTTTTCTTCAGAACTATGTCCTCAAGCTTGAGAGGATGGCACTGATTCGAGCAGGCTCATCTAAAATGCCTTCATCTTTTCACGCAAAGATGCTTACAAGCTTACACAACAGCAGTGAGTCATTCACATCGGATCATGGCTTTATTCACACAGCAAAAGCAAAGCTGGTGTTCTCTGTCCCCAGCTCCAGCACTGCTAATATGCAGGAGAAATATGATGGATGTGCATTAGGCCCTGGAAAAAATGATTAGTGGCTGATGACACCTTCTTAGTGGACAATCATGCTATCATTCATCAGTATTAACTTATTTTCCATGTTCCTTTTCCCTGTTTCCAAGGGGAAAGAAATATCAATGATATTTCTGCACTTCAAGGAAAGGAGCAGGAAAGGTCAAAGGTGCTAAAAGCCCCTCTCATATGCTAGAGGCACTACAGCTGTCAGTTTACTTTGTCCTTAACACTGTGTTAATTAACCCAGTTAAGAATGGCATATAATTTATTTGGGGTTTAACAAGTGAACATTAGTCTTTCTTTTAGACTGAGGACATGATTCAGCAAGTCCCTTTTGCATTTGCCTGACAGTAAGAATGTACTAATCTCGCGGAAGTAACCTGTAATGCGTCGCTGAAGGGAGGCACTGGGGCTGGATCAAACCTGTGAAATTAAGCAGATTTGATCTTCAGTAAAAGCAGCAGCTTTCACTGCAGTTGGGACCCATATCTTTTGTATTTGGCTTGACAAATTTCAGTATGTAGCCAAGGTCAGCTGTGTAGGTGGAGCTGGTCACTGGAGAAGATTCCGAGTTGAGGATGGAGTAGAGTGAGATGCCTTTCCTACTGCTTGGTCTGTAGAGGGAGCCTAGGCAGTCGTCAGAGTAAATCTCTAACACATGCATGCCTGAGCATGACCAGTGAAGTGAATCCTACCTAATTCCTGACTCTAGTGATAAGCTCATATCAGATGTATAATCAGACCACATTGTTCAGGAAAAACAACAAGAAAAAGGAATATTAAGCAAAGGATATATGGCAGCACAGTATGTGGACTTTTTCTCTGTTAAAAAAAAACCAGCTCTTTGCTTGTTTCAACTAATTATCAACACCACAAGATAAATTATCTTTTAATTTCAAATTATTTTAAAATATCTAGAAATAGGACATCATGTTTAAATCAAGCAAGCAGCCATTTTATAAACCCCCATAGAGCAAGGACATGCAGATTTAATGCTTTTTTAGGGCTCTAACTTTGTGCTCAAGTAGACATCTTTACATATTACAAACTTGAAATAATAAAATAAATGTGCCCTCTGCCAATATCATTGTCCAGTCATCTTTCTGATATTACTCTGGTTGTGTACTGAATGACATTTGGATCTACAGATCTGCTGCATTGGCTGTAGACAAAAGAGAAAACACGTGTGCTAAAATTTGATACACAAATCAATAAATCGTATGTCCCTTTAAATATAATGGAAGTAAAGGCTCACATTGATCTACATCAACTCTGATTAGAGTTGCGTGGTATTATCTTTGGAAAAAAAAGCAGAATAGCTGCTGATGAGCGAATTGTCAGCATCAGATGTTCCATGGCTGGCTCTCACTGCAGTCAGGCAGTGGAAGCAAAACAACCAGGGAGCCCCAGGACTTTACCAGCTTCTATAAAATGATATCTGTTTAAAAGTCTGCAATGTATTTTCTACAGCTCAAGTGTAGAATTTTCATCAGTAAGGAAAAGAAAAAAAAGAAGACCTAGAAGAGAAATCCATGTCTGAGCTGAAGAAATACTGGCATACACTGCCCATTGATTTAAGGTTTTGATTTTAGGGAAACTTGCTACGTGCACAATATCATGCTGCCAGCACATTCTGAGCAGAAGTAAAACTCTTCCCAAGATACATCTATCTTCACTTTCCTATGACACATAATTTTTAAAATTAGGTATCTAAGTGCTTTGTACCCTTCCACGCTCTAATTTGCTGAAAAGTGCTGCTGTTTCTGCCCATGGATGTTTCCTGTACTTGCCCTCTGCACCCTTCCTTCAGCCCTCCCTGTGCTGGACAGTCGTTGTAGGTAAGGCAGCCTTCTCCAGCTCAAAAGCTGCCAAGATATCAAGAAAGGCAGAAAGTCAAAAATCCTCTTTGGCTTCCTTCACAGCTTGTTAATTCGTACTTCATTTTTATTTTCTGACTTTGGCTTGAGTAGGTTATATATCCAGATTGTCTGGGCTGGGAACACCTTGTCATCAAAATTCACTATTGACATGGTATTGGTTTGCCCTTGACTGTAGGTTTGTTTCATTGCTGTACCACATTTTGTACAGTGTGTTTTCCAAAGTGATGTTGCCAAGAGGGCTGTGGAACAGAGAGGAGCCAGTTGTCAGACTTGTGGGGCACATAACACACCACCCTCTGTGTGAGAAGGGTCTTTGGAGTTGGGGATGCAGGGCGAAGTGCCAGCCCTCTCTGTGGGCTCAGAGTGCCTGCTTACCTGAAAATTCTCCAGCTTCTGTATCCCAAACAGTCTGCAAATGCCTACATGCACATCCTCCTCAACCTGGCTATCTTGTACTTAAGGATAGGGAACTCTGTTAAAGAATAAACAAAAGACTGGTGAGAAGAATAGGGAAGACAGTGGTTGAGCAGCATTTTTTCCCTCTCTTCATTTGATCTTTTTTGTAAAGTAACAACCCTTACCTATGGAATTGAGTGCTGCTTGGACCTCATAAATGAGCTGAGGTAGCAATGGACTGCCCTGCATGCAGTTACATAGATTCCAGGGGCATCCTATCAAGTAATTTGCCATCACTCGCTCTTGTGACTACTGAGCATTCCTCAGAAATGGAAGACTGCCTCTTCACCCAAGACCAAACTTCTCCAAATCACAGAAACAGAGTATTCTGAGTTGGAAGGGACCCACAAGGATCATCAAGTCCAGCTCTAAAGTGAATGGCCTATACAGGGATTGAACCCACAGTCTTGGCATTACTAGCACCATGCTCTAACCTAAGACCTTTTCAAAGAACATGAAACAAGTCTGTAAGATGAGTAGAAAGCAGGTGAATAGCTGAGCAGATCTGGCTACAAGTTCAGAACAACAACCTTTCCTTCTAAAGAAAACTACCAGAGCCAAGCATCTCTCTTGAGCACGCTACCCAACCCTGAAGAAGTTGCTTTCCTCTAGCAGTGGATGAAGTAGGTTGATGCAATAAACTTAGCCTCTCCCTGCTTCATCTATGTGTTTTTCGTCTCCTTCCCTTGCTGTAAATTTAGAGAACCAACAAATTTCTATCACATAGAATATCACCCTCACTGCTAAGGTTGTGCTAAGGGCCTTCCTCCTATCCCTGGTCTTTCACACAAATTCTTACTGTGTTAATCATTAGGCAGTACCATGGCTACGTGCAAAGTAAGCATGGTGCAGGGGGTTAACTGTGGCGCCACCAGCGCATCTTGCTCTTATTAATTCCTGTGGAAGCTCTGATTTCATGTTGCTTGTTATCAAAGGATATCAGGTAATCCTTTACACCCAGCTTTTTCACAAATTAAATCAGTACATTCTTTAAAGTAGGAGCAAAGGGCTCATTTCCTTGACACACCCCAGCAAAACTGCTTTCCTGGCAGAGTGCAGGACTATTGAAAGCATTTTTAAGGATGGAAACATGCACTGGTATGTTTTATTGGCTTATTTGGAGACTGAAATAGAGGAGCATGCAGGAAAGTAGGACACCAGTGGCTCATGCTCCTGCCTGATATTGATACAGAAAAACACTTTGGGGTTCACTTTAGGAATGGACTATGTGAGTAGATCCCTTCTCTGACCATGAGAGTACAGCTAAGGAATGCTGTACTCTGCATCTTCAGATTTTACTCAAAATCCTCTAAAAATGTGGGGAAATTGAATAATAAATGCTGCACTTTGGAAACAGTGCATCTTCTCTTCCTTACCAGAGAGAATTTTTTGTGCCATACCTTCAGATATATTAGAAAATCCATGCTTTTGTATTGTCAGTGTTTGTGTTTATTATTGAATTTCTTTTTTACACTGATTAAGAAGTACTGGCTGCCCACAAAAGATTAAGAATCCATGTAGATGGCTTATCTAAGCTCAGATCTTGTGTAAATTAAAATCCTTCTGCAATTTTATCTATACTTTGAAATTCAAATGGTTAAAAGAAAAGCTTCTTAAGAAGATTGCAACCAGTTAGGTATTTTATTGTATATAAATTGTAAGTACATGTTTACAGACAGATATGCATAATGTGAAAGTGTATTTTGCTTTAGCAGAGTTATGTGTAGATTGAGAAAAGTCTCCATTTCCAAACAGCAGAAAATTGCATAGGATCTCTCCCTGTGCTGCAGATAAAACCTGTGTTGAGGCCTTGCTCTTGAAAAATCACAGATCCCCACTGTTTGTTTAAACTCATTACACAGGTTGTGTTCCATGTCTCATAGCCTTCAGAGCAGCACACTGGAGTTAAGAGGTAGAATGCTACTGAAATTCAATAGGAACTGGGCACCTAGCTCCTTCAGACCCCTTGGAAAATCCCTGTCCAAATGTGGAGGAATAAACAGCTGCAAAACAGATTATAACCTTACTTGGAACAACTTTTATGAACATCTGAATGTGAAGTATTCTTAAGGCCCTTCCTGTCCCAACTCTCCCCTCTCATTCTGTGCAAAACTCATCCTCAGTTTTGTGGAGCAAGATACTGTGCTTTAAAAACCATCATGTTTTAATGTATAGAAAAGCACTATTTTTTTTGGCCCAGCATTGAAACTAACTTCTCTTGGGCTTTGAATCAGTTTTTGTTTTCCAAAAAAATTCTATATTTTAATGTAGACAGCAGGCTGGAAATGCCAGCTGTCTGAACCTGTTCAGCAGTATAAAACTTCAGAATAATCCCAAGACAGAATGGTTACTGGCCAGAGAGCAGGACAGGCAATTAAAGATATTTAATAGGTGCATTTAACAAATAGCTCTGTGGTTCATCACTTAGCTCTACAGTTTATCACAGGAATAACACTTCCAGGCAACCCTGGCTGTATGTAAAATATTCATGCTAGCCCTGGCTTTTTTTTTTTTTTTTTTTTTTTTTTTTTTTTTTTTTTTTTTTTTTTGCTTGAATATAATGTTTCATGGGAACGGTAAAACCTGTAGAAGTCAGAGATCAAAGCTGAATGTTATTTCCAAAATACCAATGATACACAAAATGCTGTCATGGAAACCTTCCTTACAGACCCTTAGCTGTATAATGGGCCATCATCCCACGCTGTGCCAGGAACTATTCATCTGTCACTTCACCAGAATATGTGGTCTGGAAATTATAGTCACAATAAAAATACTGATAGCATGGCATGATGCTTCTTTTCATGGACAAATGGCAAAGCCTGCTTTTCATGCCTGGATATCTGTCTCTACATTGCAAAGATGTGGGATCAGATGGGCTTTGTGTCCTTAAGTAAAGTGGAATTTCCTCTTTCCTCTGAAACCCATGTTAATATTAAAAGAAGATATGAAGTTTTGCAATTACATAACAAAAGCGATTATATTGTGCCAGACTCATTTTCAAGCCACATATCTCAGAGAAAATCCAAATTCTTGAATGAGAGACTACAAAGCTCTGCAGATAGATAAGCTCCGAGAATGCAGGTATCAGCTTCCTCTGGGTTTGGGATTTTAGGTGAGGGAGACCATACATTCAGGCATGTCTCAGTAGGGTTTTAGTTGCATCTTCAATTTCCAGGTGGACTAAAAATCAGGACATTCGGAATTTATTTTAGGGAGGAAAGAGGTAAATCATTGATCTTTTCTTGGTTTGGATTTAGATTGTTCCCAGTAGCTTATTCCTACAATATGTATGTGAAATTCTTTCTTTTTTGCCTTTTAGTGCCTGTGGTTCAGTGCCTAAAGAGCATTGGTGAATATTTAAACAGTTTGCACTAATTATAATGCATGTTAAACACAACCCCCAAACCCTTCAAACTTTGCATGATGGAAATACAGTCTTAGTTATCAAACATGATCAAAGAAAAATAGAATATATATGCTTCTGTATGTCCATATAGGCAGTGGAATTAATCTCTGTCCTTTACAGGAACTGCATCTTCCCAAACAGTCTCAGGCAATCTGCAAGTTATGGTAACCTAAAACTGGGTTAAGATTGTCCATTATTGTAGGTCTGTCTCAAAATAAAAAGGGAAGAGGATGTCAAATATTGGCTTTCTCACGCAGCATGCTCACAATCAACTGTTACAAATTTAGTCCTATAAAGTATCCAGTTTGGTATGGGACTTTACCAAGTCTCACTGCACAGTAAAGTGAATGGCCTATACAGGGAGAGATGGGCTACACAGAAACAATGACTATACAAGATCCTAGGACAAATAAGGAGCTGCCACAAATTAGTGTTCTGTGAGTTGAGCTCCAGGGAATAATGAGCTAAGAGTAGGAGATAAAGGCCTGGGGAAATCTCAGAGAAGTTAATGGTATTTATAGCACCTGGGATCATCTAATCTCTGTGGCCTTTTATAGAAATTATCACACAGGAGGGACAAGGAAGGAGCTGTCATCTGCATACTGTGGGGTAGTGGGGAGCACAACAAAGCCTGCTTTTCACTTTTTTTATTTATTTTACTTTCCGACATTGCAATTGTGACACTGCCTCTTACCCTGTCTAACAGATCTGGTTTTCAGGTGAATGAATGCTACTAAGTTTTATGCCAAAAGTGTGAGGGGATAAGTTTCCCTTGTGTTTCTATGTAAATTGAACTAAGTGAATCTTGAGAGAAAGAAAGCTCTTAATGTACTTTTAGGCTGAACAGACATATCTGCTCTGTTCTTGCTCTTGCTGTGGTACTTACTCCTAAGCACAGATCATTTTTGATTACTCAGCTTGGAAGAGCTCACTATGCTGACTGACCACTGACCCATATTCTCAACCTCTGTTTTAGTTATGTAGTGATAATTGCAAGAAAATCAGATTTTAAAAAATTATGAGTAATTTGTATGAGTTTCCCCTGATTTTGGAGGCTTTCCTCATTGTAACAGAGAAAATACTTGTTCTACCTGACTTAAAACTGCACCTGGGGTGTACAGGGAAAGAATGTCTGTTTCTTAGATCACAATCATGAGTTTTTGACTTTCTAGCCAATATTTAAATTACCCAGAAGTTCCAGTAAGTTTTGGAAGACATCTTCTGCCTTCTGCTTGCATTTCCTCCCTTTTAACAGGAAACTTTGTTCCTGCATCCGAAAGTGAAGAAAAGTACACTTCATTAAGCCTGCAACTGTTTAGAACTCAGAAGTGTAGATTGATTAGCAAATATTCTGCAATAGGTCTTATAATAGAGAGCTTTAAATAAATGAGTTTTAAACTATCCTTACAGTTTCTAGTGCTTTTTATACAGTCCAAACATGCTGTGTACACTATTCTTTGACTCTGCTGTGTTCCTGGAGGGGAATGAATGAGAATATTCTGAATGCCTTATGTAATGTATTTAGAGAACTTTCTTGTTTGTATCTTTGTTTGAATTTCTTGGACGGAATTAATTAATGGCAAAGTATAAAGGCCAACTTTGAAATCCTAGCTGACTTATACACTAGAGCTCAATTTGTATTCTACATCAAGGAAATGTTTGGATTTGAAAGAAGGACACCATTATCAAAAAGATTTCTGTAGATGGCTCTGTTCATCAGAGCACCATCTCTTTACCACAGAAGCACAGTTTTAATGCTTGGGTAATTCAAAAGGAAATTAATTTTTTGATCAGGGTACATATTTAATTTCTTATTAAAAATTAAATGCGGAGCAGGAAATAGTAACTGAATTGGGATAGGAAAAAATTATAAAGATTGCATTTGTTTAAAACAATATTAATTTCAGGTGAAAGGTAGAGAGAATAAAGTCTGTTGCCTGTAGAATTTTACAGTCCTGTAGAAATCTGATGGGGTAACAGCTTCTAGGAGAGAGAGAGATTCTTTTTCTTTTCATATTCATATTTATATTTGTAACTATATTTCTTTGTCCAGCAGTACATTACTGCAGTTATACATAAGGATTAATTTCCTAGTGGGTGTAAGTTTGTCTGGCTTCATTGAAGTCAGTATAATAAAGATAATTTACATGCATTTCCAAAGTTTAATCAGCTGGTCTCTGCAGCATTAGGGAAGTCAGCAGCAAAACCCTGTTTTTGTCTTTGTGGAAAAGGGGTTATTCATGAAATGCCATGTTGTGATTCAGACAAGCAAAGCAGCAGCTGAGAGTGTCACTGTGTGTGCCTCACCCCCCAGCCTGCCCCGCCGTGGGACAGCCTAAGGGGAGCAGAGGGAGGCCCTGCTTGCACACCTGCGCTTTCCTGGATAACGCGTGCTGCAGACAGAGAAGGGCCCTCCTTGTGTGCAGAGCAGCTCTGCCCGACCGATAACAGAGAAGTGAAAAAAACTCCACATCATCTGGGGCTGTGAGACATACAGCAGCTTCTGTTAAAGCTGCTGGAACTCCCCCAGAGCTCACGGCAGGAGCAACATGAGCTCCTGCTCTGTACGCGGTGGGGCCCAGGGGGAGGTTACAGACACCCCGTGTTTGTGGCAGACTGCACCAGTGCCTCTGTTCGGGCTGTAGGAGGCAGAAAGCTCAGCAAGGAAGGCCACAGGGTTTCAATTCGCACATTAAGATCAGGAAGTACAGCGGAATTTTTTCCGGTCTAGAGATCTCAAAGCTTGGAGAGGACCAACCTTGCTGATTTTTTTGTGATCTATTTCTTGTGTTCTGAGGCCTGGAAATTTGTGCAATCACACAAATCCATGCAAATTCAGCATAATGATCCAGTAGCTCATATAGAGTGCCTAGCCAGTAGGGTACTAAGACTTCTAGGTAAATGAAAGATCTTTTCTTTATGTTTTCCAGGATTATTCTCTCTGTCAAAGAGAAAGGACAGGAAGGAGTAGAGTATTGATAGCATTGTCTATGCTTTTAAATATTTTTAGTGTAGGGAAAGGATTGGTTGAGATGGTATTTTCTAGTTTCAAAGTAATTTTTCTCCTCACATTAGCAACTCTCCTTTGTTCTTCTCAAACATTTTATATTTTCTGCCTCTTCTATTTATGTCTGTGGCACCTTGGCATGGTCTTCAGAAATGTTAAATACTGGCCAGTCTGAGTCTTTAGAAACAGTGGAGCATTAAAGACAATTTTGTAACATCAAGCTCGGAATGAGAATATTTATCACGGTAACATCATACTGTCCTATTACTCTGATACCAATGAATTGCCACATTCCTACAAGAGACAGGGTATTAGGATAGGGACAGTAGCTGGTGTACAGAAAGCCCAGCTTCTCTGGCCTATTTGACACTGGGCAATCATGGATTTCCTCCAGAGCTGTTGAGAGCACTGTGGACAAGCCTGTGTTTATACTCCTGCAGTACAATGTGAGCAGTGGCACAGAAATGCTGCTGGGCTCCTGCCAAAGGGCCACACAAAGGCAGCCAGATCATCTCCCTGCAATGCAAATGCGATGACAGTGGCAGCAGGGGAAGCCTGGCTGTGCAGCCACCTCCTCCTCTCCCCTGCTCAGCCTGCCCAGTTCTGGTACTGGGAGGTTACCAGGAGCACTGCCTGCAAAAGGAGCTTTGCTAGTGCAGGGGCTTTGGTAGTGCCTTCAGAACTCAAAGCTCAAGCCCATCTGACTTTGGGATGGGAACAGGAATATGCCAGGACCCTTCCCAACCCTTCCCTTCAGGTGTCTTTGGAGTCTGGAAAGTGGCCAGAGTGGGCAGGACCATTCCCTCATGAGGCCCCAACACAACTTTGAACAAACCCTCTCTTCTCTGTGTCCGAATGAGGGGACTGGCAGGAGCTGGGGGAGGAGCACCAGCAGGGCAGTGCAGAGCCCTCAGTGACGGGAAGGGCCCACGGAGAAGTTGCCATCTGCAGCGTGAGCGAAGGCAGCTCCCCAAGCCAGGACCCCAGACTGTCACCCTGTGCACAAGGTACAGCACTCCTGGGGCAGAGGGAGGAGAGGGAGCTAGGAGAGAGGTGAGCAACTAAGAGAGGAAGGGGCTAAAGAGAGCAGAGAAGATAGGATGGAGGGGCTTGGAAGAACCTGACCCAGTGCCTGAAGGGAAAATAAGATTCAATGGGATGCTCAGATATATGGAAAGTAGGCAGTGGTGATGCTATGGGAAGCAGAAGGAGAATTTACTGTACAGTTAATGATTTGATGCAATCCTGAGTATACAATGACTGAGGGAGTTGAGTGGGAATACCCATGTTATGAGGACAAATATATTATGCACTTTTCTTCAGATATGTACTTTGCTTATATTTTTTTGTCTGATATCACGTCTCCAGAACTTATCAACTTACAATTGTATTTTCCTGCATTGCTGATCTTCTCCTAATCCATGAAGTCAGAAAACTCTCTAAAACCAGTCTTCAAAATCAGAACTTTCCTTCCTGAAATCAGCAAATAAGGGATTCACGGCATCCCAGTCCATCAGGCTTCCCATCTATTCAAAAGAATATGGCCATTTCCATGAAATGAATGCTTTTCAAAATTTATTTCTGGAGGAGGCGAGTACATGTATGTGGTTTGGAAATGAGATGTAAGAGATGGTGCCCTCTTCTGAAGGGATAGTTAGACCTGCTCTTTAGTATGAGTTTGACAAAGTTCAAGTATGTTTTCTTGGACTTGAATGTCTTTGGATCACAGATGTTCAAGGATAAATGTTTACTTGTTTGTTTGTTTGTTGCTTGTTTTCTGAGTGGAGTTTTATTTATTTATATATTTGCAAAATGCTCTATTCTACAGGATGGGATGTCAGACTATTTATTTTGGCACCTATTTTAAGAAATAGGTGCTTTTACTCTGCAGCTGAAGTGGTTTTGCTTCAAGTTCCCTTAAGATTCTAAACCCCACCAGAGTAGTGGTTGACTATAAAACAAAATGTGAATAATACTTGGCTTTATAAATTCCATAAATATAACCTTCCTTTTTCATGAATCTCACATGGGTCAGCATGTTTGGATTTTTTTTTTCCTTCATTTGATTTCTTATTGGAAAATTAGTTATGTAGACTATTAAGTTCCAGCTGTCTTTATTTTGATAAAGGATTATTTACTGCTTGATTAAGAAACATTTCCAAAACACTATGTGATGGCAGAGTAGTCTCTATGCAAAATGCAGTTATGCAATATTTCCCCACTGCTATTTCTCCCAAGCCTTGTTTGGTGTTTGGAAGGCAGGCTGAGGACAGCTGGCCAGCACAGCCGTGGCTGCAGCCTTATCCTGTCGTTATCAAACACAAACCACGCAACAGCATCCACAGCACAGATCTGCACCCAGGGACTGGCTATGAGCCAGGCCCAGCTCACCCCGTAGGATATGCTCGAAAAGAGTGATCCGAGTTGGACACAGCAGCCATGGGGCTGGATCTCAGCCCCCTCTGAGCAGTGTGTGAGTGCACACATTCCCACTCTCCCTGTCCTTGGGCCGCTGGGAACACCATGGGAGAGAGCAAGGAGGAGATTCAGCTCTCAGTTTCATTGCTGTCACACCAGTCTGGTGATGGCAGCACGAGGCTGCTCTTTCACCGCTTTGGTAAATACAAATAAGGCAGCAACACAATACAGCCTTGCTCTTCAACTGCAAGAGAAGTGGTGACTTTGCGGAGTGCTCAGGTTCCCCACTCCTCTGTCACTCCTGAGGAAGATCTAGGCCCACCCCCATGAACTCTTCACACCTCTGTGATGGGCTGACCCCATGCTGGCAGGAAAAAAATCATACCCACCTCTGCTTTAGTCTTTCTTGGCCACCTGCTGCTAAAATCAGCCTGCTGATGTCTCACTTTCTGGAGCAACATTTCAGGATCTTCATTTCCATTCAGAAGGTGATATTTTATCCTTGGGGTTTTGCTGTGAGGCAGTGTTGCTGTTTGGTATTTCTTTACAACTAGAAATTTCAAGCTTTTAGGCTTGAGAGATTGGGTGGAGAAAGTATCGTCCCTTTTTGTGTGCTTATGCCAATAACTGTGAATGTAAATAGCTGCATTAATGAGGCTTGTTGAAAGTGTTTTATTAGGAAATGTGAAAGTCATTAGCTTTTCAGTAAGAAAATGTGAATGACCCTTCTTATATTTGCATGTGAAACTGTAAAACTTAATTTCCTAGGCGCACAAGAGCATTTTTGACCATCATAGTACCCAAAGCACTTTAGTAAGGCATTTTGTCATTTTAGTTTGAAATAGCAATGTCATTTAATACTGTCTTGTTTCCTACATCACCTTACATTCCCAAATTCTTTCATAAAAGACAGTCTGTGATTATGTCAATGCAAAAATGAATGCATGGGTGATGTTCCGTGGGTAGAATCTTCATTTTGGAGGCTGGTTGCAGAGTGAATAGGCATCATTAAAACCAAATGGAAAATTTTCTTTGCCTGTGTAGCCCATTGATTTGACAAGTGGTTTGGTTGGACAGTTTGTTATATAGTATATATTTTGAGTTTGCTTCAGTTCTGTTTGTTTTACTTGCATCTCAATCAAGATTTTGAGGCTTCACAGACAAAAATTCTTGAAAATCCCAGTGAGTTTGACTCTTCAGGACATTTCAGTTATTGATGTAATGATAAATTTTTATTTTAGAGTACTTTCTTCTACGGGAATGGGGCTGTGGGACTTTTTCAGAATTAGCAGTTGTGTAGGGATGACACTCAGAAGAGCAGCAGTGGTGGACAGAGGCAGCGAAAGAAAGCTTTTGCAGAGGTGGAGAAAGGGTGGACACACTCCTCACACAGAGAAATGTCATGGCAAAATGAAAACAGAACATGACTTGAGGACAGAACCCTAACACCAGAATTTTTTTCCCTATTAAAAGTATGTAGTGAATCGTTGTGTAAGGGTTGTACAAAATCCACAGGAGGAAACCTCATGGCAGGAAATAGGTACAGAAAAATACCCCAAAAAGGTCTAGGGCCATTTTTATCTACATTATCATTTTTGCTGTTTAACTCCAATAGTAACAAGTTCATGTATTGCAGAAACAATTTCCTCAGTCCTAAAACAATAATTTTAATGTCCTTCCTATTTCTAACAGAAAAAAAAAAAAAAGTTTGAAATAATTTTGTGCTTTTGTGGATGCACAAACATGTAATATAGAATCCAAGTCACTTAGTAACAAAAATTGTCACATGCACTGGACAACAGCAGGCCTGTGTATTTTTTCTTAAGGCTTGAATTCAGCTGAGAAAAAGTGCCATGTTGAGCATGACACTGTTTTTCTCTGGATAATTCAATGTGTGAATTATTTCATTTTTACTTCACTGCTTCCCTATATGCTACACTTCAAGAAAGCAATTTTATGTGTACAGTATTTAAGCACACATGAGGGCCTGCTGAGATTTGTTGGGATTACACTTAAAATCCTGTCACAGACGCAGAGAATACTCAGTTTCTCCCTCCAAAAGGCTAGTCACATCTTCACATACGATGAGATATTTATTGAGTGCAACGTTAACAGCTACCATATTGCTGTACTCCCACATTGACACAAATGTTGGCAAAAGCTACTGTGCCAGCTGCCCACTTTACACACTCTAGTGGCACCTTTTCTCCTCCTCAAATCCATAAATTGCCATTATCATCCAATTAATGCTCAGTGATATTTTTTTCTGCCTCACATATTTCTCAAATATAAAAGAAGATGGATACACAGGAATCTGTAAAACCAGAACAAACACAGCAGCTAAGACTTGTTTGATGCCAGAAAATACCCTGGAGTCCTCCGTGGAAATATTACAGAGAGCCAAGGATTAGTGTAGAGATTGAGGAGATTAAACCTTAATTAAAATGAGCACTTGTACACAGAGCATGCAGCAGACAACTATTCTTTTATTTGTAGTGGAGCAGGTCTTCCTGCAGCTGCCCAGGTCATGCATCCCATTCTGCCCCCGGGGATGGTTCCTGCAGTGGCTGCTGGAGGCCACATTGTTTAGGTCACTACAGAAACTGCAGCTACAGAAGGCTCCTCCAGGCATGGGGCCTCTCTGAACAAGGTAAGGTGACTTCCATAATCAGCATTTGTACCTAAACTACACACAAGGTTTTTGCCCTTCTATTCATGGACTGTGCTGCTCCAGCCCAAGATGGTCTGTTCACTAACAAGTCAAAGCATGGGAGCTGCATTTCCCTCCTGAGTGCACAGAACTGGAAGTGATGATAATTTCTGATAAGTTTCCATCTTCAGAATTATTTATTTCAGATCTAACATAGCCTCTGCCTGCTCGCCTCTGAAATATGCTGAGAGGGTATATTCATGACTTAAACTTGCGTTCCTTTTTACTTCCAAGGATGTTGACATAATTTTCTAATGGAGTTATATTTCTCACATTTAAAAACCAAATAAAACAACCTAATTTGCTGCATACCATTTCTGTGATTGCATAATATTTTTCCCTGTTCCTAAGGGATTTTATGTTCTTTAAACTTGTGATGAATAGGAAGCATATAAAGATCTATGGTTTACTAATCATTGGAATGTGAGGAAAAAACTTCAGCTTTTTATGTACACCCTTTCAGAACTTAATGGTCATTTCAAATATTTTGAAATAGAAACACAGAATACAAAAATATATCTAAATCATGTACCAACATCTTTCCAAAATGCCACCGGTACCATTCTTGTCTGGAGTTTGGTACAGAGTCATGAGGGGTTCTTCTGGAGTGTCATTCTTTGAATGCTTTCAGAACTCCTGATGTTGTAATCCACTGTTATCCAGTATTTTATTATTCTCAGTAGGGCATTTACTGGAGAGATGAAACCTGAGTAGGCCACAATTAATCCTTCCAGCAGTTCCCATTGGATACTCATGGCTGTGTGGAACTATTTACTCCTAAGTGGAGCCCTGGAGGATCTCTGTGTTGTGATGGTATTTGCCAACATTCCCTTCTGACCTAATCTGCATTTTGGTGTCATTTTATTTTAGGGACATGTTGATTAGTTTAGAAGCAATGTCTAAAAATAGACATCAATATGTACATCTCTTAAAGCAGAAGAGCTTCTGCTGCTCAGACTCTCTCATGACTTAATTCCTTGAATTTATTCTGGGTTTGCTGCACTAAAAGCATTCCTCCAGATAATTGCCAAATTTATTGCATTATAATTTCAGGGTATATTATTTTTTAACTACTTGAGATAGTGTCATAACAGGTATAAAGTTGTTGCTATCATTATTATTATTATTATTATTATTATCGTTATCATTATCATTATCATTATCATTATCATCATCATCATTATTATATTGTTGAAATACAGTTCCATCAAATTCCAGATCTATTTTAAGAATGTTTTCCTGTGAAAATCCTTCTTTGCTTATCCACTGAGGATATTTGAGCTGAATCTTTCTGTTTCATCTCCTGTGTTGGAGTCAGTGAACTTCCTTTGTGCTGTCACTCTGGGAAGAAAGAACACAATCTCTGTCTCAGGTGATTTCATAAGAGATTCATCCTTACAGTTTTCCTTACCCTCTATTACTTGGAAAATATTTAGGTGTTATATATAAATGAAGAATAATTATATTGTGTATGCTATGTTACTAGGTGAATTAATTAAACAGGCAATTTGGCAAAAGAGGATTGAGAGCAGAAGGAGAGCTATGACTTCAGTGCAAAAGGAAAAGCAAGAACTTTGCAGAACCAGAGAAAAAGATCTTCCTTCAGAATTCTAGTAAGCAGTATTAGTGACTTTTAAAATAATAGTATATGCTGGGGCAAGGAGCACATAGGAGCACTAAGAAAGCTCAGCTATCTGGTGACCACCAAGTGACACAGGTCTGCAGCTACTGCCTCCAACACAAACAGCTCAGCTGCATCTGAGGGGCCCTCCTGGAGGCAATCAATCACGTACGGAACACAGCAGTTATAAATAAGGTCTGCAGTTCATATACATTCAGTGGTTTTTGCAACTAAGCTGTATTTGTGTCCAAAAGAAATATTTGGATGACTGAATGTCTCCCTCCTAGGAGTGGAGAGAAAAAGAGTGCACATTGTCAAGAAATGAGTGAAACTAAGAGTTGTGTGTCTGGATGCATTTTGTCTTCTGAATCAAAGCGTGGCCACCCTGCACAACCTTTTGAGAGACATTGGCGCCTCAGGCGTAAGTACCTAATGTCACAGTGAATGAAGAGAGCCAGACAGCCAACTTACTGCTTGGGATGCAAAACAACACAGCAAGTGGAAGGAGGAGGAGCACTGGAAGAACCTTATGAAAATTGCAGAGACAGTTTATAGAAAATTGTTAATAGAAAAGATAAATTTGAGCAAAAAGTCAGCTTCTTGAAATTCCCCTGGCTCTGTGTTTCTGTGTGATGAGAGCAAAATAGTTTAAAAACATCGGGGGTTTTTGTTAGTTTGGTTTTGGCTATGGTTTTGGTTTTGCTATCATTGTCTGCCTCACAAGGAACACTTCTTTTAGAAATTCCAGTCAAGTATGTAACACTATGAGTTACCAGCTCTCCAGAATTCTCTTGAGGAGTCTGTCTAAAGAATTATGAACTTGGATGCTAATGTAGCACCTGTGAGAGACACAAACAGACTCACTTGGTGGGCACAGCCCAGCAAAGCATGAGACAGCACAGAGCAACAGGGACAGAGCTCAGTGGGGTTCATGCCATCAGCCACTGTGGGCACAGGGCTGCTCTCATTTACTGCTCTCATTCAGTAATAAACACAGGAAACGCTCATTTTCTTAACTGACTGCATCTAGAGATCATCAATGGGTCATTACTGCGTTTCCACCATGAAACAAGAACATGCAATAGATTTGGCCCTAGTCTGGGTTTTTTTTCCTCCTTACTCTCTCTTTTTGGACATTCCTTCTACCAGAGACAGTCTGCAGGGCATAAGAGAAGACTGCTGCATCTATGGTGTTTGGATGTGTTACGTCTGTGTTTTTTCATTGTAAAGCCAATGTTAGGAGCTTTAACAATGTTTTTCTTGAGTTCAGTCTTGATCTTACTGCCAAGGAAATGTACATCAAGCAAGATTTTGCATTTTAAAGAAAAAATGCAAGCAGGGAAAAAAAGACAAGTTTTTGATAAAATATGCATGTTTAGGCTGTGTTTTCCGTTTGAGAGGCTGTGTTTTCCATTTGAGAGGCTGATCAGGTCCATCAGGAAAAACATTTTAATATTAAATAATCTCAGAACTACAGCTTTTAGAATAGGACAAAAACCCCTCGGGATAAGGCCTTTTGTTTATATCTAATGCATCAACAGGGTAGAGGTGAAATTTCATTAGTCACCTCTGTCTTTTAGGAATCCAGTCGTCACCAGTGCATTATTCCAAATCCTTCACTGAATAATTGTCAGAATGACTGCAGTGTCTGTGAGTCTCATCACAAGCATATTTGTTCATTAGAATGTATATGAAGGACAAACAGATCTAAACTGAACTCATTAAAAAGTTTGAGCAGATGCTGGTGGAGGGTTTTTCCAGTATTTTCTCAGCTCTCTTAAGAACTGGTCCAACTCTTATCTAGAAGCAATGAAAAACTTCCGTCACTTACTGAGTTCTGTAAATCTGTGAGCCTTCTATACCTCGTGCTCAGAAGCAAAGACAGGACAGACCCTCTCCTGATCTTGACCTTTTTTTGCAGACATGAAATTTCTCACATTACTGCAAACAGCCTCCACCCATGAACATTGTTCATCTCTTTGGTATTTTCAGGTCTTGCATGTGTTGGCTCTTTGCCATTGTATCAGAGCACAGTGTTCCCAAAGCTTGCAGTATGACACATGATACAGCAAAGAAAGATAAAGAAAGGAACAGAGCAGACAGTAATCGATAGGAATGAAAAGGACAAAAGAGCCTCTCAGCATTTTCCACCCATCCTGTTACTTTTACTTTTTTCCATTCTCTTTATCTTGTTTTGTTTTTTACATTACTCACTCTCTGCCATCAAGATTTTAAACCTTTTAAGTCAGTCCCTCTGTAGTTACTACAAGCATAAGTTATGAGGAATGAGCAAAAAGAGCTACAAGCAACACACAGCAGGAGCTGCTGATGCAGCACATGAGGAGACTGAATGGAATATCATGGCTCAAAATCATAAATCAGCATGCAAAAAGTCTCAAAATGTGTGTTTCACCATGATGTAGCTGGTTAGGAAGAACAATGTGTTTTTCTCCAACCTAAACCTACCCTAGGAACAACCCACTCGCAATCTCTAAGCTCCAGTTTTTGAAGCTTTTTGTTCAGTTTTGTTTAGTTTTTACTTAGAATTAAAACTGGCTTGCTTAGTTACATCCCATATTATTCACTGAACATCTGATTAGCTAGGTACCACATAGTGGATTATCACACAAGATTCTGTGGAGAGGTGCAGCTCTTATTTAAATTTCTTATATGTATAAGAGGGTGGAATTTATTTCTGTTGGTTTTTTATTAGCTTGGAATGGTCAGAAAAGATTTTCAAGATGTTGAGCTTCAGATCCACTGCTGTTTTGATGTTCAAATTCTGCACTTCACATGTTTTCTTTCTCAGTCCTTACATAAGAAGATTAAACAAGAGAAGACTGTAATCTCCAAAATCATTTACCATATTAAAAAGCAGCTACCACCAGTGGATCTTTATCAGCAGCCTGGAGCAGAAAAGAGACACGTGGCTGTACATATGGAAACTGGTAATTTATAGTACTCATCAATGTGTGCTGCCAGTCGTGGGCAGATGTCATCAACAGTCATTGCGCAGCTCTGAAAATAGAACCAAACTTGACCTGGACAGGTCCTCAAACAATTGACAAACTGCCTCTGAGCAATGGAAATGTGTGGAGTCCACTCTCTCCACCAGACTCTTGCTGTTCGGTGATCCTGCAGACCCAGTGCTATGGCAGCATGGGGAGGGGACACTCATGTACATGGCAAGAAGATGTCTCCTGACTCCTCAGAGTTGTAGTTTCTCTGTATGTCCCTGATCAGGGATAGGAGAAGAGCATCATCCTAGCTGGTGTCTGGAAATGGCAAATTTTTTTGCCTATTGTGGTTTTTCTTTTTTTTTTTTTTCTTTTCCCTGAGAACCACTGGTAAGCAAGACAGTGAGTAGGAGAAAGCACTTTGGGGAAGAGAAGGGCAAAGTGGTTTTAAGAGCGAGCATAGTCCTGTGCGGAGCCAGGAGTTGGACTCGATGATCCTTGTGTGTCCCTTCCAGCTCAGCATTTTCTGTGACTGTGAGAGCACCTCTGCTCTGTGTTTACCTCTTTGTCTCAGACACTGCGCTGTGCCCTAGGAAGGAGAGGAACAGCATCAGGATGCAGAGGGGGTCCTGTGCTTCCACCTTGCCCCCTTTCCCAGACTATATGAGCTCTGCATGGAAAGCTGACAGCACTCCCTGAATTGCTGTGTTATGTGGAAAAGGACAGCCTGCCATGGTCTCACATTCACACACTTTCCTAAATCTGGCTTCCTCTGCTTAGCTCCCACGACAGGATAAAGAGTACCGGGGGAGTTCCTTCCCCCTCCCTTCCCTGCCCTCCCCCAAGGCTTGAGAGGAACACTGGCTTCACGCTTCCTTTGAGAAGTGCTGGCGAGCACAGGCTGTTACAGTGCGCGCACACAGTCTTTGGCAGCAGAAGTGGTCAGCTGCTCCCATGCTCCTGTTTGCTTGCTGGCGTGTGGCAGAGGGCACGGGAGAGAGGAAAGCAGTGCTACACTTCCGAAATGAGCTATAGCAAGTGCTGTGTGCCTGCAGCTCCAGCCAGCCTGCCAGGGCTTGTCTGCTCGTTAGTTAGCAGGTAGAACATTACAAGTGACTTGCACTTAGTTGCTCCCCTGTGCCAGCCCCTCTGATCTCCTGCTGGCCGGGAAGACATGATTTAAGGCAGTAGGAAATGTGTTGCTTAGCCTTGGTGGAACTGCACAGCCAGTGTTTGTGTGGTAATGTTACCTCTGAAACACAAGAATGCTTTCTAAAGGCTACCGATACTGCTGCATGTAATGACAACAAAAAATAATTTCTAAGATGTCTCTGCCAGAATGACAATCTGTCAGAAATAGCCACCAGCCCTCCCCCAGTGGAAGTGGGGGAATAACTCTTTGCTTCTCCTTTACAGTCTCTAGAAGGGTGTGTGCAGAGGGGCTTCTATGTTGGTCTATGTCCCAAAACAAGGAGGACACCACAGCGATAATCTTTTGGTGACAGAAATGACTGAATCAAAGTTTGTTATGAGCTATACAGCAGAACATACTGTTATGCTGTATCTGTGCAGGGAGTCATCTCTTTATTTAGCAGAAGTTGCAGTAACAGAAATTTTTCTGACTATGGGTTTTGTTTTTATGCCTTTCCAAGTGTTCTTCCTTTTGATTGTTCTTGAAGTTGTGACATGAGATCAGGAAAGCTTAAGAGCTTAAGTGACTTCTTAGAGTACCATCATTTCAAGATGAATAAGCATTCATGAAGACAGCCTGTGGGAAGTGAATTGATGTAGTATTTGAATGCCCTGACTTTATAATTCATACAAAACTCTCTCTGCAGGAGTGTGCCCAGTGCTGAAAACTTTGCCTTAGGGTTCAGCTGGATCAAGCAGTAATACGACTCCATCACTAGTTGAGGGGGAGGAAGAGGGGAAAACAACTTTAAAGCAGTGAAAGAAGATACCCATGATCGTTGTTGTAGCAAAGCTTTTGCTCCCGCAGTCTGTGGAAGCACCACATAATAGGCTGGAGAACTGACCCTGCTCTCACTGCCTGCCTTGCAGCTGCATGTGGGATTGCAACTTCAGTTTGGGAACAGCTGGCTCAAGCAGAGGCAGCTGGCTGCTCTGCTCAGCTGTGCTTTGAAATGAGCTGGTTTCTGGTTAGGTCAGTGGGAGTTTGACAGTATAAGGAGTTCAGACCACCATCCCTCGAGAGGGTGGAGAAAACCAAAATGAGAAAATAGGGATAAGACTTGCATGTTCTCTCTAAAGCTGGTTGCATGATCTATTTCAGTCTGGATGTATTGGTTGATAAAGTGGTTTTGCCAGCAAGATACAGGAAGGTGGTTTTACTCCAGGATGAATTAATCGTTTACATAATATTTCCGTTTACACAGTGCTGTCCAGGCAGTCATTTTAATCAGTGCTCAAACCCCCAGTGTGACTGTAGTCTAACCCCACTGCTTGTTCCTATTTCTTTATTGACACTCTGGTTAACTCCTGGTATTTGCCTTCTGCAGCCAAACAGCCGCACTTTGGGAATGAGCATCTTTGTCCAGACTGACTGCGAGTTCATAATGCTCGCTGACAGCAATTGCTCCCAAAAGGGCTGTGTGGCACCATTTCAACTGCAGAAGCACTGCACCAAAACAGAACCAAGACCCAGAGAGCTTGGGTCTCCCCACCTTAGCTGTCATGACCACTGCACATTTTTTAGTCATTTTCTACAAGTCTAAATTATAAAAGCAATTTTGAACTCTCTGGTGAGAGAAGAGGGGAGTCCAACCTCTGCTTTGACAGCTGAGCTTCCCAATTTTTGTATTATTTGTCACTCAGCATCCATGCCTCCTAAGCATGGGAGGAAGCCCTGAAGACATTCTGGAGTACATTTCTATGTTTTGTCTCTGAATTATTTGCTGCCACATTTTTGTCAGACATCACTGCTCCTGTGCTGGGAGTGGGAAGGTTTGTTTGCAGTTCAGGTAGAGGCCAGACCATGTGCATTTTCAGTGTTGTGATAGTTGTGTAATTAACTCCTGAGGGCATAAGACTTAGTGGTCAACCTATGGATCTGATAGCTGTTATTCACATTAACTCTTAAACTTAGGTTGATTTATACTTCATTTGTTTCATCTAGTTTATAGTGATAAATTACTCAACTTCAACAAAGAACAGTAAAAAAGTGGAAATGGAACTTTTTTTGCTCAGGCCTCAAACTGTCTGCAGAGAATGGAGGATTTGGCACTCATTACTATTGCACTATTAGACAAATAAAAATAGTCCTTGGTTAGTGATAAAATATTTCCATTTTCAATCTCTCCTTAGGCTGACTGTGTCATATCTTCCTCTTCTGAAGAGCTTTGCTTGATAAATTTTATGTATGCAAACACATATGTAGTAATACATTTCTAGAGGTTTTAATATATGTGAACATTTGGCTCTGCTCCAAAAACACATACAGGGTTCATTACTGCCTTAATACCAGGTCTAATTCATTCCTGGAAGGAGCAGTCTGGTGGTACACAGAAATTAAGGGGGAAGGTTGTCCTTAGTTTTGTGAACTGTAGCTATATTGCTGTAGGTGTGTGTATAATTAGACTGGTGCAACCTCCAAATTAATTTGATGGAGCTATGGCATTAAAATATGTTTAAAAATGTAATGACTGTTCAAAAAATGCAAGGAATTAAATTTCATTAGTCTAGCTATTGCCCACACAAAATAGTAGGGCTAATCTAGATTGGCATTTGAAGTACAAAACTGTATAGTTCCACCTCATACCCTTACTTCTGTTGCTGTGCTCAATCTGGTATTGGAAAACTTTACTGTCACTTATGTGTACAAATGAATACTTCCACAGCACGACAGTCAATATGTTATAAGATTGATAAAATTCACACAGGCAACTTTCTTGTCAACTGGCAGCCACTGTAAGTAGCTTGCTAAGGACAAGAAACCAGAAAATTTATGTGGTGGGTTGACCCAGGCTGGGTACCAGGAGCCCACCAAAGCTGCTCTGTCACTGCCCTACTCAGTTGGGCAAGGGAGAGAAAATGTAATGAAAGGCTTGTGGGTCAAAATTAGGGCAGGGAGAGATCACTCAGCAATTACTGTCATGGGCAAAATGCATTCAGCTCAGGGAAATTAGCTTAATATATTACCAATCAAATCAGAGTAGAATAATGGGAAATAAAAACTAAATCTTAAAACACCTTCCCCCCACCTCTCCCTTCTTCCCCAGCTTCACTCCTGATTTTCTCTATTTCCTCCCCAACCAGTGGCAAAGGTGGATGGGGATTTTGGGGTTTGGTTGGTTCATCACGCTTTTTCTCTGCTGCTCCTTCCTCCTTAAGGGAGGACTGCTCACACTCGTCCATCCCACAGAAGACAGTCCCCCTCGAACTTATCCAACATGAGTCTTTCCCACAGTCTGTAGGGGAATCTCAACTCCAGAGCTTGGAGCACCTCCTCCTGCTCCTTTCCCACTGACCTTGGTGTCTGCTGGGTTGTTTCTCTCACGTGTTCTCATACCTCTCTTCTGATTGATTGCTCTTGCACAGGGCTTTTTCCCTCCTCTCATATCTGTTATCCCAGAGGCATTACCACCAATGGGGATAGGCTTGGCCTTGGCCACCGGTGGATCCACCTTGGAGCTGGCAGGCATGGGCTCCATGGGACCTGGGGGAAACTTCCAGCAGCTTCTCACAGAGCCACCCATGTAGCAACAAAACTTTGCCACGCAAACCCAGTAAAATTTAATTTCACTAATTAAAACCAACTGTTTCAACACAGAAAGCAGGTTTTTTTGCTACTTTCTACTTCATTTTCCCTCCTCATCCCAGAAATAACCAGATGAATGTCATGTGATCAACCCCAAAAATGTACTGTCAATGGCTAAATTGAACTTATGTGGAGTTACATTAATCAGAAGCTGACTTTCAGACAGATGGGAGTAGGTGAGGTTAGACTAAAAATGGACAAAAGTAAGAACAGAGAGAATCAAGAAGAAAAATACTAGTATTAGAAAGAAAAATTAGATAAATAACCCTACTAAAAATGTAAGATACTGGGTTAGCAGTTAACATGGAAGAAAGAGAGGAAATTAGAGAAAAAGGATTTACAAATGATGAGCATTTGATGTGAGTTCAGCGGGTCTCAGATAAGCAGTGATCGGACAAGTCTGAACACAGACCCACGCTCCGTCACACAGGAGCCACTGTCAGACCTCTGTCATCGGGCAACAGCTGTGCCTGGATAAATGAACACTTGTTCTGCTTTGCAGGCAGC
This sequence comes from Drymodes brunneopygia, assembly GCA_013400955.1. Classification (NCBI taxonomy): domain Eukaryota; kingdom Metazoa; phylum Chordata; class Aves; order Passeriformes; family Petroicidae; genus Drymodes; species Drymodes brunneopygia. Next base: position 748,838 of record VZTZ01039753.1, on the reverse strand, counting down.
CCTGTCCCTATCAGCATGTGGAGATTAAGCCCCCTGAGCCTAGGACAAGGAGCCGAGGAGGTTGTGTTAGTCCTGGAGAGAGAGTTTTGCCATATTTGTTTGCTGCTCTCATTTCTCACTCCAGAATATAGTGCACGTTATCAAAGATGGCTCTTGCAAACACACATAGGGGGCATTCTCAAAGATTATCTTTAGCCTCAGAACCACTTCCTATAGAATCAAGAGGAAGCATTTCCTCTGGGGCAAGCCCAAGCACCTACAATGAACTTCCTGTGAGACACAGATGAGGATTTTTCTATTCTCCACTGACTGTGGAAAGATCCTAAGGCAAATAAACTCCTTAGGCTAAGGATGGCCTTTGCAATTATCCTCCTGTGCAGCCTGGTTTAAGAAGCAGGAGCAGTGAATCAGTCACTAACAGATTTTGAGTCAGTTCTAGGATTTGCAAGGCTCACAGAATGCCACAGCTCCTCCACTGACTTTAAACACTCAGGGCACTGTGTATGTACAGCAACTGGAAATCTGTAAGGATTGCTACACTACCAATAAGTAACATACTGCAGGGCTGACATGTATTCAGAACACAAGTAACAGTGGTAGGACATAATTCAGAGAAGAACACGGTTTAATAAAAATGCTTGTGGATGTTAAAGAAACAGTACTATAGACAAATGCTCATTTTATTGTCTATTTTTTTACTCTGCTCTCTTTATCTAATCTGCCTGTATATGGGTGCTAGGTGGACAAGCATTCCTACCAGAGCAAACCCATGGAAAACACATCTCTTCACTGCTGTTTTTAATGTGAAATTGTTTCTTGTGAAATTTTGTGACATTTTAATTGTAGATCACATATTGCATTGGGTCTGCGTGGCAAGGTTCTGGTAGCAGGGAGGCAACAGGGATGGTTAAAGGGTGGCTTAAGGGAGCAGCTGCTGGAAGCTTCTCCCATGTCCAACAGAGCCAAAGTCAGCCGACTCCAAGACAGACCCACCACTGGCCAAGGCCAAGCCAATCAGAAATTGCACTAATGTGTCTGTGATAACGTATTTAAGAAGGAAAAACAAAAAGTTATTGTGCAGAAGTAATTGCAGCCAGGGAAGGGAGGGCTGAGAATATGTGAAACACTCTGCAGACACCAAGGTCAGTGCAGAAGGAGGGGCAGGAAGTGCTCCAGGTGCCAGAGCAGATTCCCCTGCAGCCCGTGGTGCAGACTATGGCAAGGCAGATTGTCCCCCAGGAGCCCATGGAAATCCTCAGGGGAGCAGAGACCTGCCTGCAGCCCATGAAGGAGACCCATGGCAGAGCAGCAGGATGCCCTAAAGAATGCTGTGAATCCATGGCAAGCCCACGCTGGAGCAGGTTCCTGGGAGGGACTTGCAGACCTGTGGAGAGAGGAGCCTACGCTGGAGCAGGTTTGTTGGCAGGGGTTGTGACCCCATGGGGGACCCACACTGGAGCAGGCTCTCCCTGAGGGACTGCACTACGTGAGAAGGGACCCACGCTGGAGCAGTTCATGGGGAACTGTAGCCCGTGGGAAGGACTCAAGCTGGAAGAGTCTGTGGAGGACGGTCTCCTGTGACAGGGACCCCACACTGGAGCAGGGGAAGAACTCTTCTCCCTGAGCAGCAGCAGAAACTATTTGAGATGAACTACCCATAACTCACATTCCCGATCTCCCTGTGCCACTGGTTGGGGAGGAGGTAGAGCCCAAAAATGAGGGTGGGGTGGGGGAAGGTGTTCTTAAGATCTGTTTTACTTCTCATTATCCTACTCTGAGTTTGGTTGGTAGTAAATTCAATTAATTTCTCTAAGTCAATTCCATTTTGCCCATGACAATCATTGCTGAGTGATCTCTCCCTGCCCTTATTTCAACCCAAGAGCTTTTCAGTGTATTATCTCTCCCCCATCCAGCTGAGGAGGGCAGTGATAGAACAGCTTTGGTGGGCACCTGACATCCAGCCTGGATCCATGCAAAACATATATATAAATAATCATAGATCTGAAAAACAGTATAAGAGCTTGTAGTAAGTGACTGAGTCAAATGAGAGAAATTTAAGGTCAGTCTCTAAGCTGGGGAGAGGGAATGTCTTGGTGTTCCTACTCTCATTGATTTAACACAATCTTCCTGGTGTTTCCTTAGCAGTTGTGTTCATGGCAGCAGTGGGGGATGAGGCAATGGTGTCTTCACTGTGTTGCCACATCACCTCAGTCATAGTAGATTGTGATGGTACACAAGCAGTGACATCAACCTAGATCCCATCTTCTGTGCTTAAGCAAAACACTTATAGCTCTATAGTTACAAGAAAATTAGATCAGTAGAAGACACTGAGGAACTAATCACTTAGACTTTCTTCATTAACTTTATTAATGAACTGTACATCCTTCTTGGCTATCTGAAGAGCTTTGGTTATCCAGTGAAAGGGTGTAGTATTATGGGGAAAATCTCATTTATAGGATCCATTGAGAGAGTTTCAGAAAAGGCTTTGTGGAAAGGGGAAGGGCAGAAGGGGGAACGTGAGAGGATACTGTAATGAAAACAAATTCTTGTTCCAATGAAAATGGGAAACACTGAAGAGAGAATGGGTCACTGTGGACTACTTAAACAAGTAAAACTAAAATATGAACCGCACTAGAAGCAGAAAGCTGGAGGGTCACCAAAACAGGGTTTTATATTCCAAGTTTAGTACACAGGAGAGAAAGAAGGACAGCATGAGGATACACTGAAACAGCTGCCAAGAGGTTAAAAATAATATGAAAAGACTGTGTTATAAGTCCTGAAGGCACAATAACACAAAATTACTTGACCAAGAAAATATTAATTATAACTAATTTGTAATAAGGAGATAAATTTTGAGACCAGTTCTTATTCTCCCTAAAACTAATTGGACTTTTGCTTTGAAGTTTATTGGAAAGGAGATTAGACTTTAAATAGTGGCTTGCTTAAGAAATCATTGATGTAATTATGAACTGCTGGGAAAAGTAACTAAGAAATACATAATGAAATATCATCACTTGAACAAATGCATTGGAGGTGTCCCTTCAGATATGTAAAGAACTGATGGAACAGCTAGCTGCTGAAAAACCCCATAGAGAATTGAGGAAATATCAGGAGACTAATAAAGTGTCAGCATGCCAGAAGTCTTTGAAAACTGAATTAAGAGTAACTATGGAAACTATTGTCTTACGGGCATGGCTCCAAATTGAAACAAATACTATAAATAGTGAAGCTGGAGGGGGAAATGTATTTATATGGAGGTGAATAGTGTCACGAGACCCTGATACAGCACAGGTGTACTGCAGTAAACCAAGCCAGGCCAATTAGAGTGTTTATCTCTCCACATCTTTTATGATGAAGCCAGAAGATTAGCAGAGGACAGAATAGCATCAAGACTTTACAAAGCCATTTGATGCTGTGCCACATAGTAACTTAAGGAAATTACTGAAACAAGTCAGCTGGGGCTAAAATTCACTTAAAGGTATCAAAGGCTGGCCACTGAACTGTAGACAGAAAGTAAATCTGAATAGCAGTCAGCTTTGTCAAGGATAAGCAGACAGTAGTATCCTTTAAAGGTCAAGATATGGTCCAATATGTGGAGGATTAGGCACTAATTAAATGTGAAAGTGGTTACAAAAGTAGGAAGACTGATTTACAGTACAGAGGAAAGAGGTTCAGATTGTTCTCTAAGGTTACTCTGGATCTCATAAAGGGAGGCTAAACTTAAAATGAAAATAATAAGTGATAATGCTAAACATTAACAGTACTTTGTGCCCATTAGGGAACAAATAAATTTTTTGAACTACAAATACTTTTTTTTGCATATCAAAGAATTTGTCTTTCTTAGATGCTTATTAAGATTGTATAAAGCTAATCAGAAAACTGAAATTCAGAAAGCAGCACCATCAATAACATTAATAAAATGATAATTTGCTTGATATCTTTCTTGGTCTGAGAGGAATATTCCCTTTTAATTGTTTATATTGTTTAATTAGGTTGAGATTTGCACACCCAACCTGTACCATCAGAGGGCTCCATATTCTGAAGTTTTCCTTACGAATGAGGATGGTGTGGCAGTGGTGGGTGGTAAGGAATGAAGGGTTGGATACCAGGGCATTTCTCTGATTGTCCCGGGTCAGACCAAGGAGTTAACCTGGACAGTACAGTCCCTTTAGCAGTGGCTGAAAATGGATGTTTACAGAAGATGAAGAGCATGACAAGCACATGTAACAGTCTTCAGTAACTCCTTCCTGGACTCTGTTGGTTTTCAGCTTAGGGACTGAGTCGCTTGTGGTTTTAGTAACTCTAAAGGATTCCTTCTGCATGAACTGTTCCAGCCTTCTCTTGAATGAACAAAAATTTCTAGCACTGGCACTGTCCTTTAGTTTTACAACTGTACCATCCATTGCAGGGAGTACCACCTCCTTTTGTTTGCTCTGAAGCTGTTGCTATTAACTGCAATTGACACCCTCTAATTCCTGTATTGGGAGACTTGGCAGAGTCAGACTCTGGCTACTCCATTTGTGCTACTCGTGCTTTAGTGAATCTCTATCTCATTTGCCCTTCATTGTCTTTTTCACAGACTGATTGTCTTTTTATCCAAGTTGTAGACCAGTTTTGCCTACACTGAAGCCATTTTTCCAGATTCATGAGTAGGTTCCCTGGCACCAGAAGTCACAAGATTGCCTTGGATTGTATCTTTGATGTTTTAAAGTATGCTTTATGGCCTTGCAAGAGAAGCCTGAATGCATGAACTGAATGCAATTGCTGAAATGAAGCCCTCTGAACAGGGAAGGAAAGACATTTTGAGATGTATGAGCTACTGAATGCACCTCACTGGAGAGTTCCCAGAGGTCATGGGGCTTCCCAGCATCTCAACATAAAGCAGAAAACAGCAGGCAGAGACATTTCCAGAAGAGCTGGAGCCTCACTGCTGGACTTGGTGTCAGGGTGCCTGGCCATGGGTGTTACCTTTGCAGAAAGAGGGAGAGAGACTCACTCTAGAGTTAAGAATAAACACTGCTGCTCTGCCTTTGATTTTCCTAGAGTATAAAAGGGGGAACCTCTGCCATCATCCTCATTGTCTGAGCATTTGAGAAGGATCTTGCTCTGCTGTCTGAGAAAAAACAGAGGTTCCTGGTTAGACACTGTGCCTAGTGCTCTAAATTGTCATACATCCATGTCCGTCTCCTTTAGCAAAGGATGCGGTGTGATACTGCATGTTAACTCTACAGAGTCACGGCTTTCACTTAGAGTCTTAAGTTTTGAGGTGTTTTTTTATCTTTCTGTCACCAGTCTGTGGACTTTACTTCAGTTCTATGGTATTTCAAGAATATTTTGCACACAATCTTTTTCAGTATGTGCCTTTGCACGCTTGAAACAGTTGACATGTCCATTAAAGACAGAGAATGACTGCAAAATTGCAAATAATTTATTTCCATGAAACTTCAGGGATTAGTTGCTAAGTTCAGTCCATGCACCTTTTAGGACTGACCCTCAGTACTGATTTTCATCCTTCTTTTTATCTGTCCTTTAATATTTTGCTTTTCTCCTCAAAAGTGACATATTAATAGGAGGCAAAATTCCCAAAATGCTGTCTTTAATTCTTCCCTGCTTTTGTTTTCCTGAAAACCATGTCTGTAACCTTTTTGCCTTCTGCTTGCACAGCCCACTGAGCAATAACACAAGTCGTTTTTTATTCCCGAATGGGAAGGCAGAGTTGGAACTCTGAGTCTTGCTGAGGTCTGAGAAAAGGGGTTTCTTTTATAAGTTGCAGATAAAAACCTGCTACAATGAAATACAAAAGAGTTTTCAAATAGTGAGAATGGGGTTGCACAGCTCTGTGCTGTGCTCTGCTGCTAATGCACAGCAGTTTTCCCAAAACAGAGTGCAACACAGGTGGGAGCTGAACTTTGTAATCGTGGGGTGGGGGGTGTTGTTTGTGGGGAGGAAAGGAATACACACCCCTTTTCCCCTTGCTTTATGGCATGAATGAGGTTGTGCCTTTTAGGAAAGAAGCCAAACACCTCTCCAGTTGGCTGTCAGCCTCTCTGCCTTTCTGCTGTAGAGTGGTAGCCCTGCAGCAAGATCTTGCTGACCTACCTGGAGGACTGTAAATGCCAGGCCGAGGCAGGAGAGCTGAGATTGCTGAACCTCACCAGGCAAGGGCTGTGTGTCACAGCTCACGTTTCCTGGTACGTGCATCATGCTAGAAAATGCAGCTTCTCTCTCCTTGTGTGAGGTTATTGTAATAACAGACACGTTGTTGAACTACAGAAGTTGGTGAGATTCTGTTTATCTAAATGTGGAAAGTCTGAGAGGTTGCTGTTGTGGCAAATTCTTTGCAAGCTTTTGCAGCTCTAAACACATGACCCTCTGCTGTCTCTAACGTTGTGCTGCCATTGGCAGACTTTCCCTTACATAATGTTGACCCATATTTGTGATATGTGACATTTTTTGCTAAATACTGTCAGGGATGATCTGTCACAGAATAAACTTTCTGATTATATGCTGAGACTCTGTCATCCTTTGGCACAAATATAACTTGTGCCTCAGACACTGCTATTCCTTCTTAAGACAAGCAGAGTATAGTTCTCTCAGGTAAGAAAAACTCCATGACAGCATTTTGTGCTCTGAGACTGAAATACCTAGGACTAAATTCATTGCCAAGTGATTGCATGGAATTGCATCTGGGAGTTATTTGAGCTTTAAAAAATGTTGATCCCTAGCCCAGGTGATGGGGAGTAGTGATAAGCTGAAGGAAGCACGCAGTCTGAAGTGTGACTCTGCAAAATACTGTCTCAGGCAGGTCTAGCTTTAGAAAAGCAGAGCTGAGGAAAAGATTTCTCTGCTCTACACTTACACTGAAGTCTGTCGGTATTTGGAGAGTTAATCAGTCTTTTCTTAAAAAAAAAATTGTAATGGTGTGGGGGAAGACATAGATAAAGCTCAGACAGGGGTTATTGCTACAAGGTAGCTGAGAAATGAGAGGCCTTTGAGGGATGGGAACACCCCCAAAGCTGTCTGCTTTCAAAGACCTATGCAAAATCCATCCGTTCTTAAAAACCTGATTTCAGTTGCATAGAATAATAAGAAGAGGAGAGAAAGGTGTATAAAATAGAGGCAGAGAGAATAAAATGGGAATTCTCTCAGTATTCAAGAAGAGTGTCTGTTTCAAATGGACTTTATAGAATGCTGTAGCAAAGAAGTAACAAGATTGTGTGAGCTGCCTAAGTGTCTGCCACATTATGGAAGGAAATAAATGTGGAACATAAGGCTGAGAGACTAAATAAACCATCTTCAGAGAAAGAAATTTTCCAGCCTTACGTAGGAGATGCCTGTGTGCTAAGAACAGTTGCAATATCAAGGAGAAAGGTTTTGCTTCAGTGCAGGGAATTAATGCTTGTCAGAGACAAAATTAAAACCTGATGAATGCAGTCTCACCCACTTTCATTTCTTCCTTCTCTGATTCTATATTTGTCCTCATTCTGTCTGTGCATTCATTCATATATTCCTCTCCCTTCCCACCTCCCCATTGACTCACACTCTCCCTTCCTGTTATTACTTCCTTTTCATTTTCTCTTCCTTTAGATTCTCTTCCCACTGATTCCATTTCTCCTCTGCCTGACCCCTCTGCACACATTTTCCGTCATGATGAAAAATAAAGAGCAAGAAAAAAACCAAAGATGAACAAGAAAGTGTGTGTGTATGTGTGTGTGTGTGTGTGTGTGTGTTTTGTAAAAAGTACACAGTACCAGAAGGGTGCTCAGCATTGCACTTTCTCCCCAGGATGTACTACAGATTTTTGAAGGTGTCAGAGGAATCCAGGCTCCTAAAACCTATTCCTTGCTTCTAAGCTGCAGCACTTGGCAGTGGCTTTGTGAAAGGTAACACCAGAGTTCATTTTCTGAGATTAGTGTCCCCAGAAACCATCATAAAGAATGGAAGGATCCCAAAGTCCAGTGTTAGTGGAATGACAGACATCTAGCTGTGCATGGGGCTTGCTACTGTGCCAGATCAGTGAGAACTGAGAGGACACTGGGTGGTCTTGGGACTGCAGAAAGAGAAATGAGAGCAATAGGGATTCTCTGGACTTGCTGTCACACAATGCTGACCAAGAAACATCACAGCCTCAGTCTTGGTGGAAGCCTGCATGCAATGAACACTGTTTCTCAAAGCAACCAGCGTTGCTGTCTCATGATCAATGGCTAAATGGTGTCAATTTTGGTTTGGTGAAACAACAAACTGGTGCCAGGAATGCTTGTTGTAATGCACAGTAGGACATGGGCTCAAACCAGTTTGTCTGGAAACTGGTGATCCCATCCCAGCATGGTGAGCTTGTTCCCAAAGTCAGTCTGTGACCTGGAGAAAGCAGTGCACTCCTGCAGCCCCTAAGGCCCAGAGGCTGCTCCTTTGTCCAGCCTGCGGGCCTGTGCTGGGGAGGGAGCTGAGCTGTCACACCTGGTGATGGCGCAATGCTACACAAGTTTAATTTATTATCCTAATACTCTTTAAATTTTCTCTTTTACTGGCCCTGTTTTTGTTACTGAAGCTGGGAACTGATAAGTCAGTACTTTTCAGAAAAGGTTGACAGGAATGGCACCGCTACCATGTGGATTATTTCTCCTTCCCACAAAAAGGGCTGGTGGGAAGTGTGCAGGGCAGATAGCCAGAAATGGCTCGTTCCCATACCCTCTCTTGCAATCTTCTGCCAGTTTTTCTAGGTGCATCAATCTAAAACCGGCTAATATTTCTTTCTGCAAATTCTTGTATAATCGAAGGATCAGAGTGGACGGCAGAGCCCTTGCAGTTGGGTGTGATTGCACATAGCGGTCATGGTGGGCTGTGTGCTCAGGGAAGGGGAAGTCGCTGACGGTGGCTTGGGGTGGTTTTGCCTTGGGCGACTCTCGGGTTATGGAGTAACCTCGAAACCAACCACGCCGCGGAGTGGGCAGCTATGCTCGAGCCAGGCCGGCCGGAACCCGGACCGCCCGTTCGCAGTGCCGGACCCGGAGGGGTTGGGCTCCCTGGGAGCTTTCCGTGGAGGCGCGGCCGCCGTTACATAAGGAGCGGAGGGGGAAGGGACGGTTCCCAGGCGGCGGCCGCGGCCCCTTTAAACGCGGATCCCGGGGCGCGCCGGGCGCCCGCCTCGCTGCTGCCCCCTCCCCGGCTCGCTGCGGTGACAAATCCGCTCCTCGCCCGCCTCCTCCGCCGAGCGCTCGCAGCCGAGCCGGGTGGCGCCGGGAAGCGCTGCCGCGCGGCTCTGCACCGGAGCCGGCCAGCCCCAGCCCCAGCCCGGCCAAGCCACAGCAGGCAGCGGCGAGGGGCGCGATGGAGGCTCCGCGCCTGGCGCACACCATGAGCAGCCCCACGAGCCCCTGCGAGGAGGTGATCAAGAACCTCAGCCTGGAGGCGATTCAGCTCTGCGATAGGGACGGTAAGCCCGGGCTCCGCGCGGCTAATCCCTGCAGACGTAAGATGCTGCTGCCCTCATGGATGCTAATGCAAATTAATCCGCGCGTCGTATGGTTCTTTGTTATCCCCCATGAATTTGTAGGTGCAAGTGTTCCCCACCCCTCCCGCCGCTGCCGCCGCTCTCCTGCTATTGAGAACAAAAGAAAAAGAGAAGGTTGCACCTTGCTGGAGGGAAGGGAGGGAAAACCGCCGCTCCCTAAGCCGTGCTTGGCGTTGCGGTGCGATTACCCCGGGCAAGCCTGATGCACAGCCCTGCCCCTGCCAGGAATGGACGCTGGGGCTTGTTCTGGGAGAGGCTGCAACGGGAGCCAGAGCCCCAGCTGCGGAGAGTCCGGGGATAGGAATGGGGTAGTGGCCCTGGCGGGTTTTGTTGCCGGTGGTCTCCAAAGTCCTTTGTATTACAGGGCAATTCCCGTGCTTCAGATAGACGGGCGGATGTGCCGGCTGGCGTGGGCAAGCGGCCAGACTTGTTGCCGGTCCCTCGTGAGAGCCATGAGGCGGCGAGCGGACCGAGCCTGGGGCTCCCAAGATGGGGTGCGGGGGGAGAGCGAGAGGGAGGAGGTTCAGCACCGCGGACAGCCCCACGCCGACGGACCCGCTGCGCCGAGCCCTGCGAGCCCTGCCCGAGCCGCGCTCCCGCCGCGCCGCGCCTGGCGCCCGCACCGCCGCGGGAGACCGCAGTGCCCTGGGGACAGCGGCTGTCCGCCCGTCCGTCCGTCCGTCCGTCCGTCCCCCGGCAGGCAGATGAACTTTGGTTTCAGAGTCGCAGGTGCGGGTGTTAAAGGTTGTCTGTGTTGAAGCAAGCAGATAAGTGTCAGGTGGTGACGAGAGGACAGCCAAAACAAGTGTACGTGCTCGAAGCGATGCTGAAGGCTGACTGGGGGAGAAGAGAGACATGTCATTTGTACACACTGTGACTGACAAAACTAAACACTCACTGGCTGTCAAACAACGAACTAATATTTTTTCATAGAGTGGCATGTAGTTTGTGCTCATATACCAGATGGTTCCTATCTTGTCGTTTCACATCGAATCATTAAGAATAACTTCTCAATTTTGGATGCAAAATGTGCTTTGGGTGTGGAATTTATGTTACCTAGTAAGTGTACCAAGGAATGGAGATACTGTATCATGATTAGTACAGTTGAATTAATGAAACGATTTCCTTGTCGTGAGTGTATTTTTGGAGCATAACTGGTAAAGCTGATGGCTGTAGAGGGAATCAGGCCAGTTTTCTCCGTTATTTTTTACAAATTATGATTAAATACTTTGCTTTTTTGATCTAGGCAGACTAACATTGAAAAAGCTGAATTTTTGTAAGCTCTTTATCTTTCTTGTAATAGTAAAAAAAAGAAAGAAGAAGAAGATAAGGCATTGAAAAGTCTCAGCTATTATTTTTATACCAACATTAGAAATTCTTTGATTTTTTTCTTTTAATGTTGGAATTAAGATATATGCACTTCCATCCATTCATGCCTTACTCACTGCCACAGGAAACTGAGCTATGTTTATAGTAATGGAGGTTACACTGGTCTTTTGTTAAAACACTTTTTCACATATATTCCTTTTAATTAATAGTAGATATAATTTAAAATAGATAAATTATGCAATCTTTCATATCTGTGTACCCTAAGTAACTGTAGTGAAGTAGTCCATGTTAATCATGACAAACTCTATTTAGATCAACATACAATAGTGAAGGTCTGCTTGATTCCTATGGAATAATGTCATACAGAAGGAAATGGGAAAATGTAGTATTTTTTGTTTCAATTCCTTTTTGATTAGACTTCACTGGAAAACAACAACTTTCCTGTAGATGTGGCTTTACAAACCTTCATCAAGCAAGCTGCCATCATCCAGGGCCGTTGCTTCCTCAATACGTGGCTGAATTTCCAAAGGAGGTGCCTGTTTTGGGGATGGCAGAGAGACAGCTCAGTGCCTCACTTGGCACAGGGCTGCTCTTGAGCATACTCCGCTATTTCCTACAGGTGGCACTTATGCATCAAAAAGCTTGTGTTAATGGGAACAGCAAAACAAGGAAGCAAAGGTTAAGGCATTCATCTTTGAGATAAGCGTACATATATTTAGATCCCTGAGTGTCTACATGGGTACATTTTATAAATATTTGCAATTTATTTTAGGGTATCTTTGTTGAAAAGGGTGATGTTCCTTAGATGATTGGCATCACTGAGGTTAAACAAAGTCTTGTGATAAATAGCAATATATTACACATAGTAAATTATAGATATATTAGATTTTCATATTCTGAAAATGTCCTTGGTCTTTAGGCTGTAGTAATTGTAAAGACAGCCAGTGAAATCATAACATTATGCATTCAACTATGACAAATTCTGCAACACACTTAGTTGAAATTGCAAGCAATGCTGCAGTAAAACATAAGCAGTAATGGACAATTTATGTAGATAGCAAAATATTTTTCATGTTTTCTAAGACGAGATGATTAGTATTGAGATGTTTTGTATTCAGCAAACTGGGTTATACCTTCTGTGAAGGTATATACAGGAGCCACAAATCTAGAAACTGGAGTAAGCAATTAATAGTATCATGACAGTTCATCTATTTTTGGAATTTTTTTCTGGGTTTCTTTCAGTGTTGTTTTTGCAGGCATTGTCATCACTTGTAATGAATCAAAGCAATTAAAAAAGTTACAAATCTTAAATAAGAGATGATAAATGTGTGCATTTTGGGAATTTTTTTAATAATAAAAACTCCTGATAGGATTTTGTTCAAAGTGAATGCAACATTGTAAAGCCAGTTATGAGCTGTTATTTTCAAAGGCATCTTGCATTATGTGCTCTTATTCTTTTACATGGGTCTAATAGCACAGCTCTAATAGCACAGCCTGATGTGCAGTCTAACATGTAATTCTGTATAACTCTCTTGAACTCACTGTGTGTATAGGAAAAAGTGTAGCATTTGTTATTTTTCTTTGCTATATTTGAATATTGTAGCCGTACTTCTGTAAACATAGGCCAGGAATGAATGTTTAATCAGTGCTGAACATTCTGGTGACCTTTTTATAAAATTTGTATTAGCCTTACCTGGGGATTAAACCTTTAGTAGATAGATGGATGTCTTTTGTGTCATGAGCACACCAACGCCAGGCACTGTCATATAGCTGATGTCAGAAAACCATAACTCTTGGAGAAAAACAAGCTTTTCACAGGCTTGGTAGAACAGTCTTGGATGTCAGCAGCTGAATTTCCTGAAGCTCTTGTGTGGCTGTGCCGTGCTCCCCCTACAGATGATGCGCTTTGGCTGTGGGTCCTGCCAGGCCAAGAGTGGTGATGCTGTCATCCACTCCCCCTGCTCTTACATTGGCATTGACAGAGGGAAAGCAGAAGACACCTGTCAAAACAACACCTGTCAAAATGCAGGAAAGAGAAGAGCAGAGAAACAAACCTTTAAAGAGGATGCCAGAACTTGGGGCGCACAGACGAGGGAGTCAGGGAAGAAAACTGGCCCCGAAGGTGCTAACAGACTAGAGGCAGTGGCTGATCAAGGACAGAAGAGCAGGAAAAGCTTGCAGGCTGGGGATTAGGTTAAATGGGAATTGGACAAAATAACCCTGAATGAGAATGGGAAAAGAAGATAAAGGAGCAAGGAAGGCAATCTAAGTTGAGGCAGCATGTCCACAGAAGTAAAGCGGGGGGGATAAAAAAAGGGAGGGCATGTTCACCCAGATTAATTTGTAGAATGAGGAAATATGAGAAGGGGGGTTACGGGACAGTTTGGACCACAGAGCTCAGGAGTAAAGGAATGGAACTAGGGCTTGCTGAGCAAAGAGACTGGGACTGAAAGAACAGCCCTAGGAATGAAGAACAGCACTTTTGAAGTGTGACTAGGGAGGAAGAAGGAAGTGGGACAGGAACAAGTTCAAGGAACAGGGCAGAAGAAGCCATGCTTTGGTGTGACTGCCAGAGAAGGGTCAGTGTGTATCAGTGCCTGACATCTTCCAAAGCCACACGTGACCCCAGGATGCCAAATTCTCCTTGTTCATTTGCCAGCAAAGAAGTGTACCATGGAGTACTCAGAGTCAGTGGCTGCTGCTGATTTCTGTGAGAGTAGGACTTTTAAAAAAATGCTTTGAGAGAGAGCATTAACTACCTTAAGTAACTTTCCTGTGCCTCAGTTTTCCATGTGAAAAATGGAAGCATATTGCTGCTTCCCCTCACAGCAATGTTTTCAAAATAAGCGAATGAATGTTTGTTAGTCAGACAGACACTGTAGTTGCCTGGAAAACCCATGAGGTGCATGGAAAAACCCATGATGAAATTCATAATTTTGTCTTCAGAGAAGAATATTAATAGTGTGTAGCAAATAAGTCCTGCGACTACACACTGAACAGCAGATAGCTGTTGCAAGAAAAATAGTTCATTATGTACGCACTATTCATTAAGTATGGTGAATGAGTCAGAATTTATGTGGAAAAATTAGTATGTAATCATGCAGTTAAAGGCTAAGTCATAATCTAAACAAAGTGTCCAATTTAAGGTTGTTCAAATGTGCTTCATTCTGGTATTTTTCAACCATTGATGGCTTGAACTATACAATCTCACTAAAGTGCTTTTAAACTTTTTCCCTGCCTTCATATATTTGAAGAGAGTATTTAGGCATCAGTATCAGAGCTGGAACTGGTGTCTTGGCCAGTTTCAATCAATTTCATCACCTTCTAAACACCTGGCACCATCACAACTGTTTAGTCTAACAGGCTTGGATAAAAACATTACATCATATAAGCTAAGATGTCATTTCCGGTTTATGTAAACAGTTTGCGTCTTTGGCTTTTCATGTTATTTGAGCATGCCTCATGTTTTCTAATTTATTTCAAGAGTGTATTATCATGCTGGATTTATTGGAGGATTCAGAGAGATTTTTCTGGAGTTCATTAATTGGGGTTTTCATTGCCATACTGTGTACACATTCGCCTTTCAAACAGAAGGGATAAAGTGGCATCATCCAGTCTCTGCATGCAATCTTCAAATCCCCTTTTTGGCATTATGGAGCAGCATCACTGCTGTTTCTGAAATGTCATCACATATGTCTGAGAGATGGGAAAAAATTGAATGTCTAGGTAGACTCCCACATGAGGGACAACTGAGAGATCCAAATTTCACAGTTATTCTTAGTGTCCTTAATCTTGGTTGTTGAATAGTTGTTTGGTTTTTTTAAAAAACTATGACACTTCTGAGCACAGTTCATATTTTCTGTATCCAGCATAATAGAGAAGTGCTTGTATTTGTGAAATTTTGATAGGACACAAAATTTAGAGTTATGCTTATTGTTGATTTTTTCCTCTCCCTGGCTGCAAATTTGGAGATTTAAATTCACTCTCTTCGAAATGCAAGCTGCATCACTTTTCTAGGGTTTGAGTGGTGGAATGGCCAACTAAAAAATATATTTCTTCCATAAAATTATGTCTAACCTGGCTGAACTTGAACATTGTGATGATTTTGGGGTTTTCTTTTGTTTGTTTAAGGGTTTTTTGGGGTTTTTTGGGGGGGTTGTGGTTGTTTGTGACAAACAATAATGCTGCTTCAGCTAGAAGTTAAAATCTAGTGCATTGCTTCAAAAGCTCTCTTGCTGCAAAGAAAAATACTAATTGCTCTTCTAGCTTTACATTCTTGACAGAGACTAAGATTTCACATATAATATTCCTCACTGTTGGAACAGAAAAATACTAAATGGAGCCAAGCAACAAGTCTTCATGAATGATCTTTAGAGTTGTGGAAGAGAAGAAAACTAATGATTTGCCTATGTCTCCCACTTCAGCAAGTATTTCATCCTGTCTTGGTTTATGTCATAAGTAATAATGTCACCAACTAGCGAGGCTTTGCTGGAAACTGGCTATTCAACATTCTGGTGTCAAGAAATGTAGTCATCCAAATTCTTCCTTTATATTCATGAATTTTTAGGGTTATTTTCTTTCATTCTTCCTTCTCATCTTCTTTTAGAGCTTTATGACGCTCAAATCCACGTAATTGATTATGAGCTATTTTGTCTGGCAATGACCAAGTTATATATTATTAGCTATTTATATTTTGCCTGCCATTCTGTTTGTGCCCCTTTTCATTCAATAATTCTTTATTGTAACTCTATGAGATCCTTTATAAAGCTACCAAAATGCTTGATGTGTAATTATGCCAGATTCACCTTCAGAATCACTGTTCTTTCTCAGTGCTGATATTGCTGGGTTGAAACTCAAACATATGATATAGCTTTTGTAGTTAATTTCTAGTCAATTTTGTACTCAAAGCATTTTAATCTTCACTGTCTCCTGTGCATGTCCCTCCTTCTTTGTGTTTGTTTCAGATTAGAGTTCCCAGATGCATTCTTTTATTTATTCTGTAACAGTATCCATTGTCGCACTTCCTGCCCATGCTTCTAAGCCACCTTGTGCTTGCAGCTCCTTCTGTTTAATGTTGTCTGCAACACATAAATGTGATCTCACTTTAGATCATTCACAAAAACACAAACTTGGAACCAGCCACAGGATCTATGGTAGCCCAGTGGACACCTGAGCTCCTTACTTGTTTTTCCATATGTCAGTGTCACCTCTGCCAGCCCTGGTTCAGCCCCGCAGATCAGTAGCTCTCAGTGAGTACAATGGCAGGAGGAATCATTTAGGGAAGAGAAATTCTAACCCCTCCAGCATCTGAGAAGCAGTCCCCTCAAAATAAGTCAAGCCTACCCCTCAGTTAAAATTCGATATATCTTCTGCAAATCTCAAAGACTAAAGCTGTTTTTATTGAGGAAGAGTTAAGCCATTACTATCTAATCTCTTTCATCTTTCATCTTAAAGTAAATTTTTCAATTTTACTAGCAGTTTTCTTCTCAGCCTACTAATCTGGTGGCTGTACCACCTCTTGTAAGATGTATTCTGAGCTCATGTTTCCAAATTCACAATTTACCCTGCAATTCTGCCTGTGTGATCTAGGTCAGAGTACACCCAGAAGGCCAATTCAGGCTTTCCAACAGCTTTCCAGTGAGGTTCCTGGTCCCACAGCTTCTAGAACAGGCAGAGTATCTCTTCTGTCATGTAAGGTCTGTTGAGGAGAGACTCTATCATATTCTTGTTTAGATTTCTCTAGTGTTTCATCATCGATTTTTGAATGGGTTCCAGTCAGGCATTGTTGTGTTTGGTTCTTTCCAAAGGCTTGCTGAAGCCTGTCTTCCTGACCTTGGTTTTTCATTCTGGGACTCCTCTGCCTCACTAGTTTTCTGTTTTTTCCCCCAGAATGTAGAAAGATCTCCTCCTTTACCCATTCCTTGTAATTTCCTCCATCATTTCTTTTTCATGGCTTCTAAACAGCAGGTTTGGAGGCCCTGCCTTTTCTGAATAAGGTAGTTTTCAGTTCCCTCTGTGCTGCTGAAGTAGTGGCAGTATCTTCCATCCCAACTGAGGAGGTAATCTTCGAAAGTCCTCACAGTCTGAGTTTTTCTTAGACCACTCAGGACATCTTCTGCCAGTATGCATGGCCTTTCATGCTTTTTGTGACCTGAAGGCTATATTTAGTTCTGGCTGAACACAGCCCACAGTCTTAAACTATGTCTTCTGTTCTCTTTTGACAGAGTTTATAAGCATTTTTCTTGCAGACCACTTTCTTCAAAAATTTGTAAACATATCTGGAGAAATAGTACTAACTGCCAATACAGGATATCTGTATAAAATATGCCACTGCTGTAGAAAAGTATGAACCAAGACAGTGTTTAGGCAGTTGGAACTAAAGAAAACTCTGCTCCAGGATCCCTTTGTGTGGTTTCCTCACTAGGGTTTGTTGCACAGTGGAGCATTCTTTATTTGACCTTGAAATTTTTTCCTTCAGCACAGAAGATTTGGTTAGAATTCATTGTAGCATTTGTAGCTGAATCAGTTTTCACAGTGGTGTTTGTAGTTGAATCATTAGTCAGTTTTGTTTCATTGTTCTCAGAGTATTCTTGTTTTATTTCTGCTTGAATGAACAAGGTTTTGCATGGATGTTTCAAAAAGCAATGATTAGCTGTACTGTTTTCATAACCTAACAAGTGTTTCTCTGAGCCTTGACAGGCTGCCAAGGGGAGGCCTTAAAACTAGTTTAGTGTTGCTCTCTCATTCCTGCAGAGTGACAGAAAGTATTATCAGGGTTGCAGTCTTAGTTCCAAGTGTGGAGTGGAGTCTGGAGTTTATTTCTCCAATATTGGAGAAAGTCATTCCCAGCTGGCAGCTCTAGGAGAAGCACATTTGAAAGAATTGCCGTGTTAAGCTTTGTATATCCAAGTACTCTTGTTAGGAGAATTCTTCGGTTTGCAAGGATTAGAAGCATCCCATAAATTTCTTTCCTGAACTGTTCCATTGGCTTCACTAAGATTTTGTGTAAAAACCAATTTGCATTCAGAATGTGGCATGATTGAGGTCTTACAAGTGCTGTATTTTCCTAGACTTGGGGTGTATGTGTTCTATCTTATTTCGTACAGATAGGTATCTCATTTGGAATTTTTCTCTTTAAATTACAATTTGTCTGGATTTAATCTGTCTTGTCTTATAAGACAATTTTATATAATTGTTTATATATTTAACCTGTATTTATAATCTGCATTTAACACTTGGCTAGAAATAACGTTTTTTAAAGATTTTTCTGAGCATTTTTTTGCGGTTCACTTCTATGTGTACTCATCATTGATAATATTTGGACTTCAGAATGAGCAGGATAAAAAGATGTTAAAAGGCACTTTCAGTCTTGGCCAGCTGTAAGTCCTAGTGTACAAGTATCTGTGGAGTGACTCATGCTGGGTAATTGTTCTTTTTACTGCAACTTATGTAAAGGGAAATTATATGTGAGTTTATATAAGGGAGGGGATAAAATTAAAAATAGGGCGTGCAGCAGATTGTATTTTTTAAAGTTACTAAGATTCATCTTCCATGTGATGACATAAGGTAAATACTATGCACTTACACTTTCATGATGAACTTTATGCTGGTAACTTTATATAAATGTTCAGTAGTAAGCATGTGACTTGCAGAGCGCTAATATTTCTGATGAACTTCTAGCCTTTACACTTTCAGTGTAATTCCAAGACATACCTCTAATCACAGGAACTGAAAATTCCCTCAGTCTGCTCACTTGTTCCAGCAGATCACAGGGAAGTTGTGTCCCTCCTGTGGGGAACATACTGGAATTTTAGGCAGCGTTGCCTGTGTTCTGATGACACAGCTACCACCTTACACCTCATGAAAGGACAGGTTTGGGCAGTGAGACCTCTCATGCTATTTGTTGTGATTGTCTCTCCTCTGCCCATGTGTAGAGGTTACTTTCTTCGCCCCGTAGATGGTGGCACCTGAAACTCCAGGTACAAGTTTTTGTTTCCTCTGTCTGTGAGCAGCTCTGTGCCATGCTTTGGGACCCTGACGCAAAAATTATGTCACTTCTGTACTTCACTTTGGCACTGTTTAGGTACCATGGAATTCTTAAATCATACTTGATGTCCAGGGATCTGAGTAGAGCAGCCTTTCTAGATCGTGAGAGTTTAATTTCAGGTTTAGTGACACATCAGGTAGCCAGGTAGCCCAGCATGACTTGTGTGGTAGGAACATGTCTAGTTCTCATAACTGGGCAAGTGCAAGGAAGACAGAACCATGATCTTCATGTGAAAAAAATAAAATAGTGATTCTCCTTTTTCTATTTTTGTATATTCTGTAATGCTCAGCTGGTTTCTGTGTGCTTCCTTGAGCAGAGCATCAGGGAGCCCCCTAGGCTGCCTGGTGGGGCTGTCAGCCCTAGTGCAAGTGTGCAGTGCTGGAGATGGAAGCCAGAGAGGGAAACTAAATCCTTCAGTGTATCTCAGCATGCTTATTAGATTAGCTCAGATAGTAGGGAGTGGGAACTGGAAAACATTCCTCGAGATGCTTTTAAATGCTCTAAATCCAAAAGATGAAAAACTAATCTGAATATGAATTCTTTTTAAACACCATACCCAAGGGGACTTGTTTGGCATTGTGAATTTGTAGAAGGTTGTGCAGCTATTCCTCTTTAGCTAATCAGTTTTTGTCTTGCCATGATCATGATTGGTGCCATTGTTCAATCCAATGGCTGTTGATAGCCTGCATAATAAGACTACAGAAAAATTTGTAATGGAAACTATTGTAAGTATACAACTGAGCTGTGGTTTTTTTTAAAAAGCAATTTGTGAATTATTGAGGACCATGGATTTGAATCTGATGTTTTTAGAATTGTTGTATGTTTCTTTTAACTTAATTACATCAAAACTTCGCTTTGAGTTTTCTCCTCTTCATTAGACAATTTTCATTGGATAACCTACAGGAGAATTCTGTCACAAATGCCATCAGGACAGGAAGCTGATGAGCTACAGCTGAGACTTTTAATAAATATGCACAGTGAATAGGCTCTACCATGTCTGAGTGAGAGGTGAATTCCAATGTGGTGAAGACTGCTGAAAGATTTCTTTTGACTACTATATTCATAACTGTGTCATCTTTATATTCTAGTAACAGTGAAAAGCTTGAACTCATTGTGGCCTTCCTCTTGATAAGGAGTGTTGAGCAGGATCCTCTCATTTCTGCATGCTTGCCTGCCTTAAAGAAACTGTTAGCAACCTAAGTTATCTGTGAGCTCTTTGCTCTTGTCAGAGGTTCAAAAGTTAGGAACAGTCAGCCAGTGGCAGACCTACATCTAAATGCCTTGACAATGTTTGGTTTCCCTAGGAAACCAGCTAAAATGAAACAAAACAGAACAACTCCTGCCAAAAAAAAAAAGGGCTCTCAAAACCCCTATGTCCTTTATTTGTCAGGGCCTGAGAGAAAGTCTGAAACAGGCATACAATTCTGAAACGTGCCTACAATTTAGATGTAAAATAAAACAGTACAAGTTACAAAGTAGAATTTCCTGAACTATTGTGAATATGTAATACATTTCAAATCACAGCTAAAAGGCACAAACTGGTGTAAACCAGAGCCAAATCTCATTCCTTACAAGAGATGTGTGTGAAAAGCACATGGCAATTACCAGTGTGCTGAAGTAAAGAAATGCTCATTCATGCTGCAGACTGCCAGGGTATCCAGAGAGTTACAAAAGCCCACTCATGCTGAGCACCCTACTTTCTCAAGGAAAATGCTTAGTAAAACTGTGCTCCCCAGCCTTGAGTTCTCTCTACTGCCCTTCAAGTGACGAGTTTTGCCTTTCTGTCTGGGCTTCCCTTTGTTGAAAGGAAGTGGATTTTAAATGAAAAAATCCTTGTGTGATCAAGGCACTTGCAGTTTCAGGCAAGCTGGCAGGTCACATTACAGCTCCTGTGAATACAAGGCTGCTTCATCTTGCTAGATTTGAACTCCCATGACTTAACTTGAAGTAGAGAACACGTTTGGTTTAGATGAAGACACAGCTGCAATAAATGGCACAAGTTGTTGCCAGCCAAAGAATGAGGTAAACCGGGATGAATGAGGTTCATAGTAACAAACTAAAATGGAAGTGTTTGTTTGTCTCTCTCCTTTGTTTAGTGACATGTGGAAGCACAAATCACAGAAGGCCAATCTCTCTATATACAGTTAATCTTATTAGATATATATATATATCTCTAATATACAGTTAATATTAAAAACAGTGGAAAACTAAGGGCAATGCTTTGCCTCAATTACACTGTTAGATGAAGAGCACTGGAGCAATTAGGCCAGTGACCCAGAGCAGTGTAACTTGGATCGGAATCTGGCCCCAAGCAACTTGTCTGGGGTCATACAATCAGTGCCTTCATCTACGAGATTTGTTTTCCTTTGTTCTTAGTCCTGGAGACATAGGCAGTTCCACAGTCTCAGATGCAGCTGTACATTTTATTTACCAGAAGAGACAAACCTCATGCCATGAAAAGCTTTGTATCCCTTCCTGCTCCAAAATCTGCCCCTTTAGGAATCAACAGGGTGGGAGTCTGCTGAAAAATTTTGCTCCCAGTTTTCAGCAAAACAGCACTGAGATAGCATCCTTACAAAAATATACCCCAAAATGGGCCTGAGTGCAGTCTGAAGTATGTCAGAACTTCACACTAGATAGATAATAACAGAGACCTGATAACACAGACTTCTGCTAAATGAATGAAGTGCATGTGATAGATCGATCTGGGAGAGATTTTATAGTAGTTTCTGACATACTTGCTTTCCAAGTCTGGAATTTTGTATAACTGAAGGTATGTCTTATACTGAAATTCTAGTATATGTAAGGACTGTAAAGTTAATTTTAACTTTTAAATGGCATTGAAATTAAGCAAGATGGTGGTTTTGAGCCCTGTACATCCCTTGTCACCTTCTTCCCTTTCAACAACTGAGAAATGCACGTTTTAATTAAAATATGTTTTTCAAATGTGTCTTGTAGCCAGCACATGCTGAGAAGAGCCACTTACCACCCATGTACTGCAAGCTTGCAGTGCTGAACAAAATGAGAGCATTTACTTAGGACTAAATACTGTGATGGCTTAGTGTTTGTGGCCTGCAATAATGTCCTGTTTGATTTCAGGAAGACAGAATTGCCCTTGCCTGGCTCTGATGGCAGAGCCATGAAAACCAATGGTTTGCCAGTAGGAGCTGTAGTGCAGCTGGAGCTATTTTTGCCACACTGCAACTCTCATTTCACAGAAGGTCACAGAGAAACTTGTTTAGCTTTACATGACAAGGTACAGTAGAAACTGAAGCCGTCTTTAGTAAAAGCAGTCTGAGAACTTCAGAGGGAACCGGGTATGAATTATTTTGCATACAGGAGTCACTCAGTGAACATGATTAGGAGCAGGATGCTGGTGGATGGTGGTGACACTTGCACTCAGTCTCAGCTTATCTGGACAGTTCAGTTTGTTTGGTTTTGGTATTCACTGGTCATGAAAGGAGAGCCCAGTGTTTCTCAACTGTGAAATACCGAAGGATTTGGTCAGTCCTTAGAGTGTGGTAGGGACAACAGGTCTCAATAGATCTCCATATCTTAGATACAGGGGAGAGTAGCCATGATACCATGGATGTCAGGTTAATCTTCTAGCCTAAGTGGGTTTTCACTCTTACAGTTTTCCTGGTGCTTAGTGAGGAAATATGTACCTACATGATTATTTACAAGCTTTTAGTTACATATTTTCATCTGAAAATAAAAGTCCTCCTTTTTCATATTTTCTCCATTTATTTTTAACACAGTGAAAATTAAATTTTGTGTGAAGCAGTGTGTGTTTAGCTTAGCACATTACTGTGTTAACAGTCCTCAACTTACTTATAATAAAATTGCAAAAAGGAAAAAGGAAAAATTCAATAATAATGGCCCAACCTTGTGGGACACCAAGTACTTTATAAAGGCATAGAGATGTCCAGTTTTCTTACAAGTATTCATCAAAAAAATCTATAAGGAGTAAGGGGAACTCTAAAAAAAGGGTAATTGTATCAACAGGGACTTAACATCTATTTCCATTTCAGTATTCAGTCTAGGGGTTCGGCTACTATCGACATTCTGAAAATGTGGTTTAGTTTTGAATGAGTAAGGTATAAATATTAAATACCTCCAAGATGTCAGGATATCAAATAAGAATTTAATCTTAGTGAAAGAATAAGGTCAGCCTTGCCAATTTAGCCGTTGATCTGATTTGTAGTTGGGATTTGTGTTATGCTTTGGGTTTGTGAAATTTGTGTACATAGTTGCAGTCATGTTTTCAGAAGTTCTTGAGTGACTTAGCTTTAATTCCTTTGATTTCAATAAGACTTTTCCAAATAATTTAGGTATTTCTGCACATGTTACTAATCATTACTTAAATTTTTGCTTCTAGTAAGGATAGGTCAAAAATCAAAGGAAGAATTGGTGCTGATTTAGACCATTTGACTGATAACAACAGAGGACAATGTACAGTGATATATATGAATTTTCTGTATGGTAATAGCAAGAGAGGAAAGAATTATTTTGAGGAATTAGTTTAATGATGCAATTAAATGCATTATTTATTTTTATTTAAAATTAATTAAATTACAGTTATTAAATAATTTATCTATAATTGCAGTTAGCAAGTTATAAATTCATCCACATTCAAGCATAAATGGTCCTGAGATATTTGATCCTATCAGTGCTTTCAGAAAAAATATTGTAGGGATAAATGATATATTTGACACAGAAATTCAGAGAAATAATTCCTGAAAAGTTTATCCCTTTAAAGGTATCAGTCCAAAGGATATTTCTGAGTCAGTGATATGTACATTTCTTTGCTAAGGAGTTCAGAAATTTGCTTCAGTGTAAAACATAGTTTTTATCCCCATGTTTTTTCTTTTTTCTCTGGCAGAAATCTTGCAAATGGCTGCTGCATCATGAGAATCAGTCAAATTGACAAATGCAATTTAGGAAATAATTATAAAGCGTAACTTCAGCTAGCTCTTAGCTTCTGTGACCTCCCTCTCTAGTCTCTGAAGAGAATTAGATTCCTCCAGGGCAAAGTTAAATGTGAGAGCTACCTATAGGTACTCAGATTATCCCATTTGAGAAACTGCCTCTCTTCACTGGATGCAAAGTGAGCCTGAGGAGACTCCCTGCCCAAGGGTGATGGTTTTTGTTAGTATTTTCGTCTTTCTTAGCATAGTAAAAGTATTAGTCACAGTAGTCTGGAAAATTCACACACACACACAGATACACACACACACAGATACACACACACACACATATATATAAATATATAAATTCATATGTATATTTGGTATATATCATATGAAAGTTGTAGCTGAGCATCATTGCTACTCATAGGCATAAAATCTTTGGGAAAGTAGCTCTTGCTTTTGGATTAACAGATGCATATTTTGTATCAAAATTATTCCAGGTGTAATTCCAGATATCAATGGTCTTATCACAGGAGTGAATATTGTTGGTTCTTTTCTTGTTACTGTTTCTGCTGTCATATTTAAGAAATATTTGGGTTTGATTATTAACATGGAAGAATACATATGGCCCAACAAATCCACCGTTGAGAATTTAGTATCTATGCCAAAATTTATATTCCACAGAAACGTTATAATGGGACTATTTCATTTCTGCTTACTAATTATAGTAACCTTCTCTGTAAAGATACACTTAATTTCCTTTTGAACATAATGCTGCCTTCAGTGCCCGCCAAGAGAATGAGCTGTAAACCAAAGCCCTTCAGTTCTGATGGCATAACCATGTTCCAAAATACACCACGGTGCCTCTGTTTGCTCCTGCTACCTGTCAGGTTTGCCACACGTGCGTTGTGGATTCCCAGAGGTGTTGGTGAAACACACACGCTTGAGGAAACGAAGCCCCTGGCGTCCCTTCTGCTTTTGTTCGAGGGCAGATGAGCATCCGGGCCGGCTCGGTGTTGGAGCATGGCCCAGCTCACAGCCCGGTGCTTTCCCGTGGGCACGCACGGTGCCCCGGCCGCTGCTCTGCTCCTCCTCCGGCCGGGACAAACAGGGGAGCTGCAGAGCCAGGCTGCAGCGGCCACTGAGAAACCAGGCTGGGAGACACGGGACCTGCACCCTGGCACCTGGGAGACACCGGGACCTGCACCCAGGCAAATGGGAGACAGCGGGACCTGCACCCTGGCACCTGGGAGACAGCGGGACCTGCACCCAGGCAAATGGGAGACAGCGGGACCTGCACCCTGGCACCTGGGAGACAGCGGGACCTGCACCCTGGCACCTGGGAGCCTGCACGTCTCTCACTGGCAGTGGCGGGAGTGAGGGGTTGGGCTGCTGCTGAGCTGAATCACGGCAGCACTTGTAGAGTGCATTCATCCTCCGTGTGAGAAGGAGGAAGAATCGAATCCTTTGTAATTTGTAATCCTTTGAATTTTTCAGCACAGAAACCAGGCAATCCAGAGATTACTCAGTGATTTATGTGGGCACACTTTAGGGGGCATTCTCAGCTGAAGAAGATGCCTGTACTGAAGGCACATTTGTACTGGTAGAGTCCAGTTGCGTTCTCTTTGGTTTGTGTGTGGAATACTTGTGCTGAAGTCAATGTCCTAGATTAGCAAGAAACAGATAAATTAAGCAGTTAAGACCAAGTAATAAGAGAATCTGAATGTATATGCACATTTCAAAACCACTCAGTAAATACAGATATACATGTTATAATTAACTAATGCTTTATTTTTTTCAACTTTTTTTTAAAAAGTTGGACACAATGCACATTTCTTACTAGAAAGCACACAACAGTAGTATCAGACAATAAGGAGTAAATGAGGAGAAGGTTTAGAGGAGTTTATCCCTCTAACAGGATTTCTAGGGTCAGGCATTCTCTCTTGATCTAATTTAGGAATTAGTTTTACGAGGATACTTCTTTGAAAAGTATTCCTAAATATGCTTATATAAATATAAAAAATCTCTGTTGGGAGGTAGTTTACCAGGATTCTGGGGGAGAGGAGAGAGAGATACTTAAGACTCCGAGACTCTTCACTCATTTTTTTGTACATAAAAAGAGGCACAAACAAAACATAAACATTACTTCTGTGGTTATGGATCAAAAATTGAACTTTGAAATAGAATAGCTATACTAGAGAAGTGCATTTACGTAGCCTAACAAATAACAGCCTTGATTTAATAGTTTTTTGAATGTTGTTGCATTTGTATTTCCTCTGTGTGATTTCTCTGTCTGTCTTGAACAAGGTGTTGCCATGAACATTGAAATGTTGGTATTCAGGTTAATTATTTGCTTGGTGGGGACATATTGTCCTGGCTCTGTAAAACAATTCTGTATAGCCAGCAGTGGAACAGGGAGCCATTCATTCCAGAGCGCAGGAGAGAAATATAAAACCGTACTTTTGCTTAGTCATATTTAAAGTATGCAGCTAGTATGTAATTTTCTGGCACTTCCCTGTAATTTTTGACAGTTATACAGAATGAAGTTTTCTCCCTTCTGTTGAATTTTTGAGGAAATTAAATACCTTCTCAGTAAATTTGAGAATTCAGGCTCAATTACAGCACTTAAATATTGTCAGTCTGTGTCAGATTTCTGTAATTACAATATTTTACCTTTATAGATCTGATATAACCTATCAGCTGAATTACCAAGACAAGAAAATGTAGAAACTTTTGTATTTCAGAAGGTGTGAGGGTTTCTCTGTTCATGTTATGGGAGTTCCTGTTTGTAAATGAGTTGTTCTTAGTTGTTAGCATCCACGTCTAATAAGAGGATTTCTTATGTCATGGTACCAGTGTGCTCTTAAGATGTTGATCCCCTCTCATCAAACATTTCTACTTCAAAATACCATAGCTAGTATCTCTCATTGTATTGAAAATTTTAACTCAAGAAAACACATTCTGATTTCCCCAGTGCATGCATTTTAAAACCTGAATAAGGTGAGATTTTTTTTAAAATGTGATTCATATTACAAAATTCTGTTTGGCTTTCAGTGGGTTTATTACATGTGCTGTTGGTATCTGTATATATATATAAACCTGATCTTTCAGGGTCTCAGAAATTGCTTCTCATCCTCATCTACACATCTTTTGATTTTCAGGTATCTTCCCAGAATGTATTAGAATCTAGCATTAGCTTTTAATTTTGTACTTTGTGAGTACAGTCTCTTGCCTTGCTTATTTCTGGTTCATGAACCTGAGTCATGTTTCCCTTCTCACATTCCTGGGTTTTCATGGAGCTGACACCTCACAGAAGTAACTGCAGGAGTTAATGTCTCGTGTGTATTCCCAGAGATGATGCACCCAGCACTTGGTGCACTCTCTTCTGCATGACAGCAGCCCCGATGAATGAAATTACACCAGTGTAGGGGAATATTGTGGTGACACAGAAGCAGCATCACCATGTTCCACTGACTTTCCTTCCAGTCACTGGTTGTGGGATATCACCAGGGCTTCCCGGTGCTTTTGTCTTTCCCACTTCATTCAGTGGCTTGTGGATGTCTCACCCATCATAAAAAAATTGCATCAAGCTAGAGGCTGCTTTGAGGTGCTTGAGCACAGACAGACATGGTTTGGGAGAACAGAATAATCACCACTGAATCTGGGCTTTCTTTTTTGTAGCAAACTTTTGATCCTGGGAAAAAGGCCAATGTTAGAGGTGGAGGTTCTTCAGGAGCTTGGCATGTTAGGTGCGCTTAGTTTTCTTTGTCGTCTTTATACTTCCCCTGAAATATGTGTGTTGTATCACCTAGTTTTCTATCTAACCACTACCCTACCCCTAACCCCAGAACCATGGGCTTCCAGGTCACAAAGATGTAGGAGCAGCAATGTTGGGGCCCTGCCAGGATGCCTTTTCCAGCCTCAGTGTTCCTGGAGCTCTTTGACACTCTCAACCCTAACCCTAATCCTAAAAATTTCCTCAAGATTTTCTGCTTGACATTTACTTAAAGCTATTTATTCACTTCAAAAGCAAAGAAATTAAAAGGAATGGTAGTGCAGAAATCTGAAGATGTGTGCCAGATATTAATACCAATAAACACACAGAAAACGATACCTATTTCCAGAAGCACTTCTGCTCTTTGCCATTGGTGTTCTCCAAAATGTTTCTTTCTCTCTCTTACTTTTTGTCAATGGTCATTACTGCTTTGCCTGTGTCCTGAGGCTAAAACCACCTTGGCTGTTTGTAACATGGCTGAGGCCGTGGGTACGGAATACAGAAGCTCATTTTTAGGCAAATGATTTGCGCATTAAGGTATTGTGAATTTATGGCTTGGATTTCCTGGCTGCATGTCTGTTCAGGATGTTAGACAGTGTTCAGTGTGCTGGGGTCTCAGTCTGTCCAGCTCTGCAGCTCTGAGAACCTCAGCAGCCACGCTCCATCTTCTACTGAAACATAGAGCCCTGCTCTTGGAAGAGCCGATCATATGAAGCCTTTTCAGTGTACCTGGCACAGCGTTCAGTCATCTTTCAAATACAAATTGATTGCAGAAGAAAACAGGGCCATTTTCTCCCTGCTGGCTTTCTGAAATGTCATGTTGGGAAAAGCACTTACCACGTCTTTCATATGAAGAGAAAGCTCTCAGTAACGACTGATATTTCTGAGTCTGTGGCAGCCAGTGCAGCTGTTGAAAATGTCATTGTGTATGGCACAAATAGGGGGGCATTTTGAACAAGACCATGCACTAACTGATTTTGGTATTAATTGAAAAACAAAAAAAAAAAAGGCAATAGAATGTTTGAAGAATAGACAACCTTTTGGATGTAAATGCATAAAATAAAACAAAAATAGAAAAATAGATTTTAGTTCTTGAATTCATCAGTAAAAATACATTATTCACAATACTAGCTGGAGATCCATGAATTTTGCAGACTCTGTGACTGAATTTCCCATATTTATGAGCAGAATTTTGAACAATCAGGACTTTAATATTCCTGCATTGAAATGCTGGAATAATTCT
Organism: Drymodes brunneopygia; assembly: GCA_013400955.1. Classification (NCBI taxonomy): domain Eukaryota; kingdom Metazoa; phylum Chordata; class Aves; order Passeriformes; family Petroicidae; genus Drymodes; species Drymodes brunneopygia. The sequence continues at coordinate 720,023 of VZTZ01039753.1, read as the reverse complement.
TTGGCAGAGGATGTTGAGAGGCTGAAATGTTCCTAATGTTTTCCAAGTAAAATTTTTACTTTTATTACTGCCCAAACACCTCTGAGTTCAGTTTTTTTATCATTTTTACCAGTTATGATGAAAATAGAAATACTATCTTTTTATATAATTAGATATGACTATGAATAATTCTGACAATGCATTGCCTCACATCTTCCTCATCTGTCAAGAATTTGGGAGCTTTCCTCTCTTTCTTATACAGACATTAGCTTTTTGTTTTCTTCTTTGTTTCTATCTGTCCTTATCTATGCTCAATTTTCTTTTTTTTCTGTTCTGTTTCTTTACTTCTTCTCTGATATCATATAGATTTTTTCCTTTTATACGCAGTATTTTTTCTCAGCTTTCTGGGGTGTTTTTATTTGTTCACTTTCGACTTGGGTCTTATGTAAGTGCAAGAACACCTAACGTTTCTGAGTTCTAATGTTCACAGAATGCTGAACTATAAAGTTGCCTTGGGAACTAAAGGGAGACCTAAATTTAGAACCAGTGATTCTTTTTGGGGTCAGTGGTCATTTGTTCATCTCCCATATGTACTTAGGAAAGAACTTCCCAAGAAAACTGCTGGGTCTTAGCTGGGAAAATGGAAAGAATAAAGAAAAGAAAAAGAAGTTTGCTTGTGTGTCCCTTTTGCTGTTCCTCATCAAAGTGTTAATTGTTTCATTTCAAAGGAGTTGCTGTTTTAAATATGTGTATACATAAGTGCATATGCATCTACCATCTATAAACCTTGCAGAGATTGGCTGTGCTTCATGCTCAAAAAATGGTTTAAGGATGAATATGATTTCTGCTTGAGTTTATGTCACTGACAGATATGGATAGGGCCATTATGTTAACTGTGGGCATTGCTGGCTTCCTGACTGAACCTTGGAGCTTGGATAGCTTCAGATGGCTTGTCCTGTCAGCCTGCAAACACGCACAGTGGTGATGCCAGCCACTCTGTGCACCCTGCTTTCGTGTTACTAGTGCTTATTCACTGAGGCATTTCATCCCTTTGCAATGCTTTCCATCACTGACATCCAGACTTGCACAACTGTACCCCACTGGCTCCTGAGTACCTCCTCTGAGCCGTTGTGAAAGGCTGTGCAGGGATGTGCTTGTGCTGGAGCACACAAAACAGTGATCAAATGGATCCTTCACTGAACGAATCGTGCTTATTTTCTATGCAGGGAATAAATCACAAGATAGTGGGATTGCAGAGATGGAGGAGCTTCCAGTCCCACACAACATCAAAATAAGTAACATTACGTGTGATTCCTTCAAGATTTCTTGGGACATGGATTCTAAATCCAAGGATCGCATTACTCATTACTTCATCGATCTCAACAAGAAAGAAAACAAGAATTCCAACAAATTCAAACACAAGGTAATTTTCATTTAAAAATCAAGGCACAAATACTTGATTTTAAACAGCTGAATCTCTGTGTTTTATTAACCTTTCAAAGCCAGGCCATGGGAAACAGGAATTGGACATCCAGCAAAGGTGGGTTTTGATTAATCTGGTGGAATTTTGGTTTACTCAAAGTACCTTCTCTGTCTCCAGCCTATGTGCATATACACACAAATGCATTTGTTTCACAGAGAACTGCATATTACCTTTTCTGTTTCATTTGAAAGCACTTTTGGAACCTCTGCAATGTACTACAAGACAGCCATTTATATTCCTGATAATTCTTTATTATTATTTATAAAATGTCTATTCTCTGCCTGTGCTTGCTGTGTGACAGTCTCCTGAGAGCAACACATGTCATTTCAACAGAACAGCCACAAATTCTAATGCACTTCAGGAAGGCTTCCAGCAATTTTAGTTTGCAGCATTCAGCACTGTGACCTGAATATTCATCTGGCCTCTTTCCTCAAGCCTCTGGTGCAGGAACATATTGAAGGCATTGCAGGATTTGTACTTACCAAATCCAGCAAAATTTGCTTTGACCTCAGAACAGTTGAAAGACTGAGATGTCTAGAGAAACATGGAATGAGATAGAACATTCTGCAAATTTAAAAATAATGTTGGCATTATCTAAAAGATAAGGTTTGCCAAGGCACAAATAACTGTCCAAACAAGTCTAAGGGCTGTAATTCTCTCAGCACCTAAATAACTGTTGGTTTCTAAGCCAGTGGGATAAATAGAAAATATTCCCACCAGTTTCTCTGAGGTTTTTTATTGTGAGAGTATTTTTCATGAGATTTCTCTTAGTAGCAGGTGTATAATTTTCTTATTTGAGCTTTTTTTTTTTCTTCAGTTGGAAGTAACATATACATTAAGAATAACGAAAAATCACTTCCTGTTGCTTGAACTTAAGAAATTTACATGTTTGGCCAGGGTGTTGCCATTGCTAGGATCCAGTGTGAAACACTACTAAACCTAATGTTATAATAGGCATGTATTATGCTCTGTTTTTAATTGTAATAGCAAATAAAGTGGGGTACTTTTGCTTTTTTCTTTCTCTTACTAATTTTGGACTGATTGCCTTTGACTTGAAATTCCCATTTTACACTGCAGGAATAAATATACCCTCTAAGGTAAATGCTTACGGGGATGGATTCTTTCTAATTTCATTTATTTTATTATTCTACATGTTTTTTTTATTCATGTGCAAAATGGTGTATACTTGGAACATTTATTTTTGTGAAAAGTAGAGCCGTCCTAGTAGAGCAAACACCACATACACTTCAGAATCTTTATCACAGTGATGAGACTAGACTTAAAATGGAGGCAAGGGGGAGGATATTGGTAGTATAATAAACTATTAGATTTATTTTGTGTTTCTCAGCAATTCTCTAGCTTTTTACTGTGCAGTAATGTTTAGTCAAAGGACAAAGGTAATTGGTTTTGTAAGAACAGGAAACTAAAATCTATCAATTAAAATAATGAATAAGTTGGGTATCTTGTCAGAATTAACTAAAAATTGCTTGCTACTGATTTTGTAAGTCTTGGTTAAGAATTTTTTTGTGTAATTTTTGATGGTTTTATTCCCAAGCATGAATGACAGAGATCCAGAAATCAGAGAGGGTGGACAATAGCAAAGCACAGACTGAATACTCCCACTATGTGCCAGAGCACTCGAGTGTTTGCTTTCATGCAATTACTAAGCAATTTTTAACACACCTTCTAGAACGAACTTTTGTGGATAATTGAAGTGCTCAGATTCCAAATGTGTAACCCAGGTGTGGTTCAAGTCAAGCATCCTTCCTCCCTCTAAGATCAGCCATAGGACTTTCCCAGCTGGAGCTCAGCAGCAGGAGCTCATATCCCAGCACTGCAGCTCTGGGGCTGAAACCTCACAGCAGGGAACTGACTTCAGTCCCCACCCATCCGTTGACTTCCTAACAAAGCTTTTGCATAAAGGTGAGGGATAGCACTGCCCCTTGTCCTAGCAGAGCTTTTTAGAGAGAGAAGAGTGAGCCCTTCTGCCTAGATACAAAAAAAGAGCATTGGGATTTACTCCTAGGAGTCATCCAGCACCTAGAAGATACCTGTGCAAGGAGAATGCATCCTTACTTAGCTTACAGGCAGGGTAATGCACTACAAGTGCCCATCTCTCTCTCAGGTGATAACCCAAAGAACCAGCTCATTTTCTAGCTTATTCAGAATTAACATTAAGTATCAGTTTGCTCAGATGGCTGTAAGTTACTTGGGATATAGCCTCAACCTGATAGATGCATCCTGTACCTCAGGACAGGGAGCTGTCTATCTTCTTGTGTACCTGGGAGATCATCCAAGAATGATTCATCCTTCCAATAGTGTTTCTGTTGGTAAATATATAAAGTATATTCAGCATAGTTAGGATGCATAAAGTTTTATTATTTATGACTGTTGTCATCATCTCTGTGAAGGAGAAGGTTTGTACTGGTCCTGGTGTGCAAAGACTGGAATTGTAATAAGATTTAGTCTTCAATTCATTTTGCATACCTCATCTCTTTTTTAAAGCATGGAAATATGGTTACTCCCATGTAATAAGAAAAAATGCACAATTATTTAGCAAAACTAAATTTTTTGAGTTTTAGGGACTAGAATCTGGGTGTGCAGAGTTCCCACAGTGTTCTATGAGGAGATCTGGCAAAGGGAAGGGTAACATGAAATGGGAGAAAGCTGAAGACTGAAAGCTGGCTCTTTTTCCAAAAAGGAGAGTAGAGTGACTCATACACCTTGCTGCTTAGCTATTCAGAGCTTCCAGGCTGTTCTTAGAAATTATTGCCATCTAGGCACCTTTCGAGTTGTCTGGTGGGTGCTGGTAGTGGAGCAGCCATCTGCCACTCCAGAATCCTGCTCTCCTTGAGCTGGCACAGTACCTGCTTTGCACTTCTTTGGTGGCTCAGCCAGGAATGAGAGCCAAGCAGAAGAGAGATGAAAGAGAGAAATGGAGAATCCCCAGAGGAATCTCAACATGGACATTTGAACATTTTGTCTGATAGTGGCCTTTAAAAAAAATGGTGTTTGCTTAGAAAAAAACCAGCAGATTAGAGTTGTGAGAAGCATCACGTCTGCTCCTCCTCTCCAGCTGTGCAAGACATAATCCCCCAGTTTAATGTGGTGGTCTGCCCCTTTGTTTTTACCCTTTTTTTGGTAGTCTTCCCCTTTTTTTGTATGGTTAAAAGGGGTTGCTGATGCACAGCTGGAAGGTAAGGCTTCGACACCTGGGAGCAACAAGGCTTTTAGTGTTACATGAAAACTGACAAAATTAATGGGGAAAAAGTCACCACTGGGGTGTGAGCACAGACATCTGACCCAGGTGGAAGCTGTTTTTACCATAACCAAATAAGAGGTGACAGGAAGACCAATGATGTTAACTGTGGCACCTGCTGACTGCAATAGCAGTAGCAGATTCAGTTCAGTGGGATGCCTTTCAGGGTGGTAGCTTTAAATGTTCCTTTTTTGTTGTTTTTTGTAATTTTTCTCTACATATTATTCATTGTAGCATGCACAACTGTCTCCTTTTCATACAAAGTTTTCTCCCAACTATTACTTAATTTAAATGAGAATTGGCAAAAGAGAAATCATGACAACAAAATTTTACCCTGGATTATCACTCAATTACTTCTATTCTTGTAATATCCCTAGCTATTAATTTTACAGTTTCTTAATACAGAAACTGAAGAAAAATTTTTGTTGATAAGAAAACAAAACGAGAAAGATCTTTTTCCATAATAGAAAAGACAAGGAAAAAAAATCCTTCAGATCTTGCTCAGAGATCATGACCAGAAAATATCCCTCTTCTATTCCTTTTTTTCTTAAAGGACTACTGTGCTAGTATTTATAGGTAGATGACTGTGGACTAGTATTTATAGGTGGACAGTTAAGGATGTCATTTAAAGTGCCCACTTTTCACATGGCAGCCATCTTACTATTCTGTTATTACTGGTGAATATTTAATAATAAATATCTCTCATTCTATCACAGCTCCTCAGGTACACTACAGAGAATCATTCGACTCCATCATGAGTTCTTTCATCCACAGTTCTAGCATAAACTGTCAAGTTCTTAAATTTTTTCTGTCCCTTGGTGCTCTGTACCAAAGTCTTTGGTACTGCAGAAATCAACTCTTTCAATTACAACAAGCAGCTTTTTTTCTTGCTGGGGCTATGATATACTGGAAGAGCAAAACAGAGGATCTGAAAGGGTAGTGGAGGGGAAAGCAAGAAGTTCAGTGATAGGCACAACTCTTTGGCTTCCACTGGCCATTCCTGTTCAGAAGGGTATTTTGATAGACGTAAACAAGCCGTAGTTACTCTGCAATGTGTTTAATTTTCTCTCTTGAAATTTAGTTTGGAAGATAGCAGCAGCAGTGTAGCTGGACTGATTGACAGCAGGAGGAATTTTGTTTGATTACATTGGCCGGGAGAAAACAATGAGAGCTTCTTAGCTCTTAAATTAAGGTACCTTTATTCTCAGAAGCATGTCTTTATTTGCATACGTAAGCATAAATGGCCCTAGTCTGACTTATATATTTGGGCTATACATAATAGTATTACTCTTGGAATATTACACTTGGAACAAATTATTAATTCATACACTCAAGTTATCCCCACATCTCTTAGAACAGGCCTTACACCACTCTCCTCTGCCACTGCTCGTTTTGCTGGACCAACAAACTGTGAGAAATAACTCAGGTTTGCAGAGAAGAGCCAGGGGTTGGGGACTGCACTGCAGAAACAGTGGAGGAAAGGGCGGCAGATTGGTTTGGTTGCACTGCTGACTGGTGTGTCATTTTGTTCCTGTCAGGACGTGCCCACCAAGCTGGTGGCCAAGGCCGTTCCTCTGCCCATGACGGTGCGGGGGCACTGGTTCCTGAGCCCCAGGACAGAGTACACGGTGGCGGTGCAGACGGCCTCCAAGCAGGTCGATGGCGATTACGTCGTCTCAGAGTGGAGTGAAATCATCGAGTTTTGCACCGCAGGTAACATTGCTGAGGGATCTTGTTCCATAGGCTGGAGTCAATTAATGCTGGCTCTGCTGCCAGACTGGGTTGGTCACCTGCCAGTGCCAACTGTGCTGGTAGCCTTTAATAGTCACTTCTGGAAACTGGAATTCAAACTTTAGGCTTTGCATGTGCCAAGGTTTGGCAAGTTAAGCAGAGGCAGCTGGTCTGCCCTTTCCTTATGCATTAGCTTAGCTGTCCCCAAGTGCTGTGCCTGGCACCACTGCTTGTCCCAGGGTAGGAAAGGGCCACTTGTGTTCCTGTCACTGGCTACCAGCACCTGTGGGGAAAAGGTAGAACGGCAGCTCCCTGACAGCTTAAGACATTCTGCTGCTCTGCCTTCTCTGCATACTGCAAAGCCTAAGCACCATCAATACCCCTTCTAGAGGCTCACTTTGGCCTCTTTGATGTATAAGGCTTCCTTTGGATGTTCATGACCTGCTGCCACTGTGCATGCCTGTATGAAAGCTGAAGACTGAAGCAAACACAGTATAAATCCCATGTTGGTTAGAAAGCCATTTAAGCTGGGTCCTAAGCTAGCTTTGTTAGTTCTGTCACTGGTTGTTGGCTCACAACCAGGTATATTATAGCAAACAGTTTGTCAACTTATAGGAGCCAGAGAGGGCAGTCTTGAGCTCCTCTACAATCCTGAACTGCACTGCAGTCCCAAATACAGGGAAGCCAGCTCTAACATAGGAAATCCTGAACTGAAAGTTGCTGTAGGCTTGCAGAGTCTTTGTGAGAAAGGAGGGGGGAGAATGACAAGTGCTTGCTCCTGCCATTTGATTTGCTTGTTGCCACTGTTGAAAACTGGGGACATGATGTGATATATATTACCAAGATTCTGTTCCCAGTTTTCAGTCTGCATGTCTCTGTGCCTTTTGGAGAGTGTTGTGGTTTCTCCTGCCCCCTTGTACTAGCAGTTTTTCTTTCCTTTTCAGATTACTCAAAAGTTCACCTAACACAGCTATTGGAAAAAGCTGAAGTGATTGCAGGCCGTATGCTTAAACTCTCTGTTTTTTATCGGAATCAGCACAAAGAATACTTTGACTATATCAGGTAAGAAACTAAACAAATAACAAAGTCCTTTGGCAAATAAAACATGTAATGAAAATAAGTAAATGGAGACAGCTGTGCTAAAGCTAGGGCAGAATGTCTGTGTGCTTTATAGCCCATTCAGTGGAAGGCAAAGAATAAAACAAACCTCGTTTCTTTCAACTTGCTTAACAACTTCCATTAGGCAATAAAAGACTGTGTTTTGAAGCAGAAACTGAGGTGCTCATAGGGCTTCTAGCCTGATTAAAGCATCTGTAATCATAATGGAGAGTTTATTAGCCAAGTATTTCCATTGTACTGAGAAATTAAGTGAGGTGACTGAGAGTAGGTGTGTACATCAGTGTGCATAGGCATTTGCCTGAATGTAAGAATTCCATCTCAAATATTTGCTCTTCATGTAAAACCACCCTGTTTCCATGCCCAAATGCAGTTATATAGACTATGCAATCTGAATGTTAGTTTATAGACCATGTGGGGAGGGAGAGGGCATGATTTAGACAGGGTTACACCATGCTTCAGTTGGAATGAAAAAATAGGATAGCTGGAGGTAGGTTCCCTGTTCTCTTGGAGACCCAATGTGCCCTCCACACACAGTCAGAAGCATCAGTACAAGAGAAAAGCAGACTTTTTGATAGAAGGAGTCAAAGCTCATGTGCTGAGTGAGCAGGAGCAGCTACACAGGGTAACCTTTCTCTGTTAGAAGAACATGGATGAGAGGTAAGCAGTGTGTTGGAAGGCTGCAGCACTGATTGTGCTTCTTTAATATTCATCGGGAGATGGGGCTCCTGCTGGGCCACATTATTTCAGTTTTATGCAAGTGCCACACTCATACCTGCCTAGAATGGAAAGTTCTTAAAACAACTCAAGGCAATCCAGCTTCAAAGAACAGACTCCACCACACTCAGAAACATTCCCACTTTGTAGTCATGGCTATCTGATTCATTCCAAGAGTGTATTGGATACTGCAGAGCATGGGCTTGTTCTTCCCCTTCTGTGTTTTGAAAGGATTAGTTTATTGCACATAGGGACAACGCTGCAAAACTCAGTGGAGGTAGAGAATGAATTGCAGTTGTTGAGGCTCTTTGAGGCCCTCATAAAGCACTGGTGCCATCCTGGGCTGGATACCACAGAAGGGAAATGCATGTGCTGTTCTGATCCTCACGTTGCTTTGTTTTCAGCTATGCAATCATTGTACATCTGCCTTTGTGTTCATTAGTGTTGAAAATTGCCACTGAGGTGCATTCATAGCCTTGTTCTGCCAAATGTGACTCTAACTGATTGCACTGCACCTTTTCCCCTTCTTCCTGTTATGTTCTTTCTTGGTTCGACACTAATAGAGATGAGTTTGTTTTTCCTCTGTTAGTAAGCTGGAGACAAAAGCTGTGTTTTGCCAGGCCAGTGGGAAGCTACAGTACCAGAACTGGCTGATGGTCACCTCTTTTGCTCAGAAATAGGCTAATACAGTCACAAGGGCTAATCCTTCCCCAGTACACCCTTCTGTATGTTATGTTAAAAACCCTAACCACGTGCTTCCTGTTAGGGAAAATTGCTTGTCATCCCGTGCCTGCCAATGGCCTCTGGTGTCACTACTAGTACGCAACCTGGAAAAGCTCTGGTAGCATTGGCATACAGGCAACTGTTCCTGCTGCTAAAGCAGCAGCCCCTAAATGGAGGGTGTGAGATGAGAGCCTGGGCTGAGAGCACCACAAAGCAGCTGACATCCCCCGAAAGGGCGACCTATAATTAGCCTAATTGGCCGCTGGATGTCAGTATCTTGCCACAGAAATGGGGTGTACTTTCTCAGACTCCAGCCTGACTTTTCAGGTTGCAGAGGTTTCAGGTGGTTATTTAAGCTCATTCAACCTTTTTTTTCTCTTCTTTTTTCTCCCTAGTAATCTCTTCAGTCATAAAATACTAATTATACCCCCCCACACTCCAATTAGTGTCTTATGAAACAAGGCTTGAGACAATTAGCCAATTTGAATGGCCCAGAAAATTTCTGAAATGTATCTTAGAGTAAAATAAAGATGTGCTGCTGAGGAGATTAAAAATAATGAAAAAAATGATCGCAGTTGGAGATATTACTGAGTTGATTTAAAGCTGTTCTATAATGTGTATACTGAGTTTGTTTGCTTTGACTGCTACCTCCCACTTTAACCAAGCCAAACCTTCCACACAGCACCATTTTACATGGACCTGTTGCAAGTTAAAAGCAGACAGAGAACAGTCTTTCTTGGCTAGTTTCCCCCTCTCCTAAAAGAAGGAAAGAAGGAAAAAAGATAAAATAAAAGCAAAGCAAGAGGGGAATATAAGAATCAAAAGAGTCTCCAGCCCCACAGCCTCATGCATTTTTAGTTTGTCATGTCAGTGAGCATAAGGCATTGTTCTAAAGGTGCCTAGCAAATATGATGTTTTGCAGCATTTACAAAAGGGGATGGTTCCCTTTCAGGTATCAGGTGGTCACAGGTGCAGAGAGAGCCAAACTGCCACTGGGGCACTTCCAGAGCTGTGTGGGACAAGTCCCGGGGTAGGCCCTGCTGTACATAAAATCTCAGGAGCTAAGGAGGGTTAGGTGGGATGTTTTGGAGTGTTCTCCTAAACTCAGCAGCCAAATTGCTGAGTGCAATTTGGCATTTGGGGTTTTAAAAATTCACTTGTTCATTGTACATTTTTTTTCACCAGAATGAAATTCAGCTAAGTTTGCAAAAAAAAAAAAAAAAAAAAAAAAAGGTTAGTCTTTTTTCCCCTTAGGACTAGTGACTGCAGAAGCTGGATACCAACCAAAGTGGAAACCAACCAAATTGCCTAATTCTCTCTTCCCAGCTCTGCTCTGATTGAAGTCAGCAGTAGACCAATTAGACTTGAAATGAACATTTGGGAACAAAAAAGACTGGCAGACAGTACATTCTTTCCTATAACCTCTCTGAAAAACATCCTTCAGAAATAACTTTCACTGGCAGTTTTCTACGTCAGCTATATACTGCCTATGCTAAAAATACGTATTCACAAAGAGTATATTCAACATATGGAGACTGACTTGCAATATTCAACATGTGTTTATTGTTAGAAATGTAGTGTAAGTCTGAACAAATCAGCTAATTAAAGATATTTGTGGTTTGGGGGCTTTTTTGTTTGTGCTTTTTTTTTTTGCCTGCATATAATACCCAGACAGCTGACAGAGAAGGCAGCCTGAAAAAGCAGATTTTCCCCTTGAGCAGGAATTGTTCTAGCTCTTCCTAAATCTGATGGCACTTGATTTTCTTGGTCCTAAGACCATGACACTAACCCTGGCTTTCAGTTTAATGGTTTTCCATCGTGTCCCTTCAGCCCTGTTTCCAAACAGCACAATGTCCTAACTTTCCACTTTTTCTTTACCATGTTTTACCAAATAAACAATATCAGTCCTTCATTTGTAGAGAGCATCATGGGAATGCTATGCAGCCCTCTGTTAAGGATAACAGTGGCAGCCATGGCTCTCCGATCAGTGGGAAGCTGGAAGGCATCTTTTTTAGCTGCAACACTGAGTTTAACACCGGGAAGCCGCCCCAAGATTCACCCTACGGAAGATACAGGTATGAGATTGCAGCTGAAAAACTCTTCAACCCAAATACTAACTTGTACTTTGGAGACTTCTACTGCATGTACACAGCCTACCACTACGTCATCCTCGTGATCGCCCCTGTGGGGTCACCAGGAGATGAGTTCTGTAAGCAGCGCCTTCCCCAGCTAAATATAAAAGATAACAAATTTCTGACCTGCGATGAAGAAGATGGGGTCATGGTTTACCATCATGCCCAGGATGTTATTTTGGAAGTAATTTACACTGATCCTGTGGATCTCTCCCTTGGCACAGTTGCAGAAATTACTGGTCACCAACTAATGAGCTTGTCTACTGCAAATGCAAAGAAAGATCCCAGCTGCAAGACCTGCAATATCAGTGTTGGACGTTAAAACTTCCCTCATTCCTTAGGAGCCTTCAAACCTCTGTTGCCCATTTCCATAGTCAGACAGTTCTGTCAGAAGCATGCACATGCCACTGTCACCAAAAGCAACTACCAGTCTTCAAAATCTCCAGTAGCCTTCCTTAGGATTTCTTCTCTCCCTCTTTCCCTTCTGTTCCCCCGATGCTTTAAATGATTAGAAGTCCTGGATTTCTTTCTGGCAACCATTTATACCTAGATGCTGCAAAAATTGTTTTCTGTTTCTTGCCAAACATAACAAAATCCTATATAAACTGCTTTAGCAAAATAAAAATAACGGCTTATAAATGGTGTTTAAATATGCATTCATTTTAACTACTGAACAAGTACTGGGATAACTGAACAGCATGAAAGGTTGTAATTGCAGCATGATTTGAATTTCAGAGCCTAGAAATGTCAGCACTTCCAACGTGTTGTTTGACAGTGTTATTTATGTTATTTATATTAGCTAACTGAAAACAGAAACTGTGTCTCGACATAATAAATATAATAGAAAAATATTTTATTTGTACTGTTGTATAAAATATTATACAATCATATAGAATATATAGATTACATTTTAATATCAATTGTATACATGTCATTAAATCATTTTCCCTTATCAAAGATGTAGTTTGTAAACTTCAAATAGCTCTGTATCTGTTCCTGTTGCTCTAGATGACTTTAATTAAAACAGATTTATGAAGACCATTTCTGATTCATAAAAGTTAAGTTATAAATTATTAAATCAGAACACTGAAACAACAAACGGCTGCAAAATAAAAAATTCCTTTTTTACTGTTCATATTTTTTCCTCCAGACTACTTGAAGATGTGTACATCTTCCAAATCATGCCATTACATACTAGATAAATACAAACATGGTTGGTACATAATAGGCTTTATAAAATCAAAATCTTCTTACCAAGATAGAAAACAGGTTGCTTATACTATGTGGTTAATACAAAATAACAGGTAAACCAAACACTAAACATGATTCAACTGGTTCTAGTCCCTTTTTTTTCTTTAAGGAATTCTTCCCTCCTTTCTGTCTGGGCTAGGAATTTCCCAGAATCCCTGCTTTTCATTTCTAGTACAAAATCTGCTGATAATCCTTCTATACTAATCCATTTTTCACACCAATGGCCTATCACAAACAGTGACAATTCTCCTTAATAATGCAAAGTGTGGTGCTCTAAAATTTAAGAAAGATGTGTAATTCCAATGGAAAAATAACTTTTTATAACCTTATTTTCAGTAAACAAGAAGTCTAGCAGTCCTCATCAGATAACTGTGACACTCACTTACATACCATGTACTTTATCTATCCAAAATATCTTAGCATAATGCAGTAATCTAGTCCTGTTTTTATATATATATGTGGAAATTTAAAACACAAGAAGTACTTCAACATTTTACAAAGTGCATGCGTCTAAACGAGCTTTGGTAGTTAGAGAAGCAAATGTTATAGCGTCAGGCAAACCAAAGTGCAAAGGTTAATAGAGAAATCAAAATTAGCATGTAGTTGATCTATTTACTGACTTCTAAATTCTGTGAGCCAGGTCCTGTGAACTAGTGAAAAGGACAGCAGCCGGTGCATTTGTTCCATCTTTTTTCAGCAACCTGCAGCTATTTCATTTTGCCAAGCACTTTCTCTTATTCCTGTAACACCACTGGTTCCATTTGGCAGTCATGTTCTGGTTTTTTCTTGCATGAGCAGCATCACTCTGCTCTACTCCCAGCCCTAGCACCCAGAACCTAGCCCTAGGTTCTTCCTCTGCACCTTTCTTTGAAGCCACTGGAATTGAATGGCAACTCTGTCTTGAAAGCTAGAGTATGTTCTGAGTTTTTCCTTCACTCTCTTTAATTCGTTTCTTTTAATCTAGTGATTCAGCATCTTAATAGCCAACATTACTAATAAGTTATAGCGCATGTTAATTCTGGAAACAAACATGTGGCACATTATCATGTACTAAGATGTACTAAAAACCTGCAGAACACTTCCTCACACTTTAAGAGCAGATCAGACTGAGAATCTACATTACTTCAGTGTCCATTTAATTTTTAACCACTCTCACAGTGCACTTCAAAGCTTTTTCAAAAAGAAAAATATATACTATAGTCCACTCACCCGTGCTTAATAGTCTTGCATATTGCTGTCCTTTCTCATCACAGCTATTATAATTGGTAAAGTGCATCAAAAATCTCAGTATGTCAAATAATTGTGCAGCAGACCAAGACCTGCAAAATTACTTTATCTTTTTCATTACTTATTTGTTTGCTTGGATTTTTTTTCTTTTTTCTTTTTGTCCTAGAGAACAATATCACAGCATTGCATTTACTTCAAATCGTTTTGGAAATATCATGCTTACTGATGAGAACCTCCAGGAGCCTGATTTTGGCTTTTGTGTGCTTGTATTCAGAGTATTCCTCAGCCATTGGCACCCGATCTTCTTTCTGAGGACTCCTATGAAAAGCAAATAAAAGCACCATCACTTTTTATGAGTAAGAAGAGAAACAGTCTTAAAAATTAATTCTGCAACAACTGATGAGGATTGGTTTTTTTTTTATTGACTGTAAATGACGAAAGATAATTTGACAGGACCAAAAATCTCTAATATACAGAAAAAATAATATTTAAAACACTGAATTTTCATATACCAGACAACTTTCTTGACAGCTGTGGAAGCATAACTACTTGATTCTCAAATATGCAGAGAAGCCAAAACAGTGCTTTGAAAACTGTTACCAGTTACCACTGTTACCAGTACCCATATACACACAGTTTTCAGCAAAAAGCCTTGCTAAATGAAGAGGAAGAAAAACTGAGTGAAAAATGGCCAGTATTTAATTCTCGGTAAAAGAAACAGTGACTTCTGTTTTTAAAATCTGGCTGTTTAAAAGTGGCCCAACTACCAAGTCTGTTCCCTGCAGACTGACATCCTCAGGAAGAGATTTTTAGCAGCCTCCCTTCGGCTCAGGGAATATCCTGTGCTGAGGTGGGGTTTATACCCGTTGCAGGCATGTCCTGGAAGATCCCCAAATCCAGACTTTCCTCACAGATGACCACATTTTGAAGGAACTAAGCAGGGAGATAGATGGACACCTCCAGAGACAAGACATCTCCAGGGTATTTTCCAGTCCTTAGGTGCAGCCCCTTTGGCCTGCTCACCCCCGAACGAAGGGACCTCACGGGGACAAACACCCCTGGCCAGGACCCAAAGAGGACAAGGAGAGGGCTCTGCTGAGCTGCTGAGTTACCTTCCTGTCTGTTTGTAGAACTGCTCCTCAAACTCGCGAAGAGCCTTGCGAAGTCTCTTCTTATCAGCTCTTGTTTCTCTGAGATGTTCGAGCAAAACGGGCCTGTGAAACAGAGACAAGAACACAAAACCCCCTTGTGCTTGGCAGGGTTGTAAAAGCCCTGGATTTGGGTAGCAGAGAACTTCTGCTCTGGGGTCGTGGCAGGCACTGACCAGAGCCATGAGACATTCCACACTTTATACACGGTAGTGCTCCTTCCCTTTTACTGGTATTCCAGGTAATAAAGGGAAGGTAGAGACTCTGGCCAACAGGGGAGGAGAAGCATTCAGGACTGAGTCTTGTTACTGGCCTTAATTCCATGTGGAATTAATGGAGTTGACAGGACTCACAGGAGGAAATGCTTTGCATATCTGTAACTGAATTAAATTCAATATCTAAGCCCTGCTCCTGTTTGCAGCTGTTCCAAACCATTACTGTGATGCAGTGGAAATGCTAGTGGTACCCAGAAGCATCATTTTTGGAGGCCGTGTTTTAGCTAGTGTTCAGAGAATAACGGTTTCAAACAGAGAGGGAATTCTGTTATGACATTTGCTCCTGGTAATTTTTTTTCATAATGACAAAATGCACAGAAGTATCTTCCCAACATTTAGGAGCAAACTATTGCACACATAGTTGAGTTACATAGAAATCTAAGTCATCTTTATTTACTCTCAATTGTGTCAGAGTCTAGTTAGCTTCATTTATGCATCTAAGACCCCCCCAGTCAAAACACAAAAGAAAGATACCATCCCCTAAGCTATGAGAACATATCTGTTCCTGGAAGGCTCAGTCTTTTTCTTCCCAAAGTTGGCACAAAGTTGTTTGAATAAATAGCTCAAAGCACAGGGATGCTGCCCAAACAATGAATCTCCTCTCTCTCCTCTCTTCCATAAGAAAACACTGAATCACTCCTTTGGTATATACCAATATAACAGGTATGGCTCATGTTTCTCTTACAGGCTCATATTTCACTTAAAAAGTCTACACGAAATGTTTTGAAACATTCAGGGGGAAAAAAAGAGAGAACTTACATTGTTGCCTCATGTAAATTGGACATAGACAAGGCTGTTTGCCTGTAAACTTTCTTTTCATCCAGAGGTGAAATATGTGCAGGCTCACTCTCCTCCTGAGAGTAACACAGGTGCTCTTCAACAGGGAAGCAAGACATTGGACCAGACGATAACTCATGGCTGCTTTGAGAATGGTCTTCATCTGAGTCTTCCTCCTCCTGCTTGAGAAATGCAAAACATGATCAAATTAATTGTTTAAATTGCAATACTTACAGCTAATAGGTTGACAACATAAATAATTAGGATCTGACTTCCTCGATGTATTCATTGAAACAGATTACACATATTGAAAGGTTTACCAGGTCTACCTGATGCTGCTCCTGAAAGCACTCCTGGGGTCACAGGGTTACTGTGTATTGCCCACCAGGAGTAAAAAGGACACAAGATGGCCCTGTTCCCAAGTATCTCCAGCCAGCAATTCATTTCTCTCTGCCCAAAAGCCCTTATATGTAGCAAAGATTTAACTAACATTCTGTATTTATGTAAGCAGTGCAGTCTGACTGGAACTTATACTCCTCTTACATACACATCTCCTGTGTGTATATTATATCCAGATGTTTTGACTGTAAAAAGAGTTGGAGGGAGAGATTCCACGGTTTTATAGCTACTAGTGTTAACTGCTAAAATAGACTGATATTGGTGTCTTGCTCACATTCCTCCATCCT
Source organism: Drymodes brunneopygia (assembly GCA_013400955.1). Taxonomy (NCBI): domain Eukaryota; kingdom Metazoa; phylum Chordata; class Aves; order Passeriformes; family Petroicidae; genus Drymodes; species Drymodes brunneopygia. Next base: position 703,519 of record VZTZ01039753.1, on the reverse strand, counting down.
CAGAAGAAAAGCTGAGCTATTGAAACTAAGGCTTAAACATAAAAACTCTATAGGGCAAAGCTCCTAACAAGTGATGCTTAGGGGGAATTTCAGTGAAATTTTAAAATAAAATACCCCTGTGCAAGTGTGGAAAGCTTTGCACTGTGATTTTCAAAGAAATGTAAAGTTACACTGTCATCTAACAAGACAATAATAATTTTTAAAATTGATCTATTACTATTAGATTAGTATTTTTGGTAGACATGCTGATTAACTTCCAATTGCCAGATTCCACTGCCTTCACTCACTATGAGACCAGCACTGTTCCATTGCACCAATATATTATTAAAGTACTACAAATTGCATTTACGTGCCACATGATTGATAAAAGCGCTGCTGATAAGACACAGAAGCTAGATATAGTGACAGCAGAGTAATTCATGAAAAGAGAGAAGTTTCCTTCTGTGTTGTAGATGTTTGCCATGATGGAAAACTGATGCCAGCCTTCAATGCTTTACCCAGCCCACTGAAGTTCTTGCCTCAGAAGCTGCTGCTGTACATTGGAACCTCTGGCACGCATAGAAGCTGAATTTTACAGAGCATTTGCTCTATTTGAAGTATCAACACCCTGTATTAATCAATGAGTGGGTTTTTTGGATATCAGTAGTTCTATTGCTGCCAAATGGACATACAGGTACAAGTCAAACACAGCATTTTGTATGTTTCCTTGACAATAGATCAATTCTTTCCAACTTACAATTGTTGTGATCAAAGATGGAGCAGCCAGAAGTTTCTTGATAATTCTATATCTGTCATAAAGAGGTTTCATGAGATTCTTTTCTTGCTTAGTTACCTAAAGACAAATCATAACAAAACATAGCTCTCAAAAATTAAAAAGTAAATTTAAAAGATTCTCATTTTTTCCTGTAAAGCTGAGAAAGGTATTAGATAAGTATGAGCAGATGTGTATTTTGCTTCAATAGATATTCCAGGGGAACTGTAATTTAATCCCTACAATTTCTAAAAAGGAAAATGACAATCTATTTTCTCATGGAGAATACCCAGTGTGGTTTCCTCACTTTGAGCCACACTGCCCAGGCAGAGGGTAAATTGTTCTCTCTCTGAGGCTGCTGCTAGAGTAGTAGGAATTCAGATGTGCTGCTGCTGTGCTTTGCATTGCCAGCTCACCTCTTTAGCTTTGATGACAGCAGCAGAAATACCACAGCCTGCCTGGGACAAGCCACTCATGGGCCAAGTGGGATGGAGAGCACCAAGAACACAGCTCTGCAGCCTGCACACAGAGCTAGCTCCGTGCAGGATTGCTGTGTGCATTCCTCACCAGAGCTGCCTTCCACAGTGAGGATTTACCATCTGTTCATTTACTTTGCTCTTGGTCTTTCATGAGTGCTTGGAGCATTGATTTGGAAGAGAATATGATTTTAAATCAGGTGTTAAAAGCCTGATTCAGCCACAAATGTTCACAAATACAAAAATACACCTTAGGGAAACTAGCTGTGCACTAGATTGACTTACTGCATTAAGGAAAAAAAGAGCAAATTCCACAAGAAAAAGAAACAGAAACAAGACAAACCGCCCCCCCCCCCCCACCCAC
>VZTZ01039753.1:589567-701923 GCA_013400955.1 Drymodes brunneopygia | reverse complement strand
CCCACCCAACCAATGACACCAACACACCCCCAAAGTAACATTTTCCTGAGTGATAAAATGTCCAGACAGGGTCATTTGCACCCTAGTCCACCATCAGCCTCAGCTCATCAGCTCCCACACCTATGAGCACTCACTGGGTGCTATTTCACTGATTTTTGGCATTGCAGACAGGCCCAGGTGCACCCGCCCAGATGCGTGAACACGTGGCAGGTCTGAAGAGACATAGACTGGCTGATGGCACCGACAGTTGTCCAGAGCTGCTCAGACAGACAAATGCCTGGTCAGCAGGAGCAAGGGGGACAGTAGATGAGCACAGGCTGGTGACACTGCACACATCTGGCTGATGGAGTTCTTAGGAGCAACTTCTAGAGCCACACTTCACTGTGGAATGTCAGGGCTTGCCCATCCCAGCCCGGCCACTTCTCTTCCCCAGGCGTCATGTTCCATTTAACTACAACATGAAAGGGCTCCAGGGAATGCCAAACAACCAAAAGAGAGAATTTTTACTCTAAACCTGGTCAGTGGCCTCTCTGTCTGACCTTACCAGGTAAGTGTGGGTAAAGATGGTGCTGAGCCATACCAGACATTAGCAGGGCAAATGCCAGCCCCAGCACACTCCGCTGTGTTTCAAGGCTGCTGTTACAGAGCTGCTTCAGCCCTGAGAACAAACACCCTCTCTGAACACTATGCTACAAAGGTGCCTTGTTATTCTCTTTTCTATCTCTGAATCAAGTCTCTTTTACCTCTACATAGCACTAATGATTTCTTTGTTGTTTTTCTTCTTAGGAAATACAATTTCTCCCAAGACTTCTTGTATACTCAGTCCATCCCTCAGCTCTCATTCCAAGTCCAGAGAAGATGAACAAAAATGAAGTCAGAATCAGATCATAATTTTAACAGCTGGCATATTTTTGGACAAATACTGGGGCCAGTTCCCTTTTCCTCTACCACAACAACTACTAACCAGAAACAGACATTCACAAGAATACAGACATTGACATCAAAAAGAAATTCCTCAACTGTGTAGACAAATTGTCTACATCTCACCAATTCTGGCATTTTTTTGTTTGCACCTACATTCAGCAATGAAGTCCTTTGGAAGGATTTTGATTAATAGTTTAAGTTCTGCTGTGTAGTAAAGGCAAACACATATGACAGGTCATGTAATTTTGTAGTTCATGTCTCAGATGGTGCCCCATATAAAACCTTCCTCAGCTGATAAGCATTCTAATCATACATGATAGCAGAGCCAAATCTGCTGTGAATATGTAATCCACCAACTTAATCCTCAAATCTTGCCTTTTCCAATCATGAAGACAGATACAGAGCCACTTTTTATTTTACTTTAATTTCTAACATATAAACCAAATTCATCAGTATCAGGCAATAACATTTATACCTGAAAATTAGTTTGAAATAACTAAAATTATGTTAATTGTGTAAAATTCATATGAATCTATTTAATATACCAAAAATATTGGTTAGAGAAGTTAGATAATTTTTAATTTACCTATCTTTCCATGGCATACTTACAGGTTGTCCATGAATACTCTCAAAATATAGTAGACATTTCTGAAGATTGATTTTTTCCAAAGCCATTTGCTTTTTTGTCATATCCTATTTAAAAAAGTTATTTATAAGATTGTGAGTCAGGATTTCATGACAAGGGTACAGGTATATATCTGTTTAATAATCTCATCTTCCCAGATAAACATTAATAATGAATTTTATTTCTGTCTGCACTGAGGTCAATGGGGACGTGGCATTAACTTAGCAAGAAAAGAGTCCAAAATTACACAACATACATATAAAGTATGTTTAGTCGCAAAAAATGAGAACAACCAGCATTCTAGACAAAATACTCAGAAAGCTGAAAAAAATGCATAGAGGGCATTTCTCAACTTTTTAATTATTCATCAAGAAAGAGAAGTAGATTTGCCTTTGCTGGTAAGGGATGTAGAACAGAACGATTTAGCAATGCAAACCCAACCCGTTATGGTAAACAGCTTATTTCTGTTCAAAAACTGCAGTATGAATCTATGGTACCAGAAGAAGGTTGATTTTTTAGTCTTGGTCAATAACCAGTATTTGTACAAGTGTCTGCTGTGGGGAGCACACAATGTAACAGGTATTTGTCTCCTCCCTTTCCCCGACAAGATCTACTCCCAACACGTGCATGATTTCAGCTGGGCCAGAGCACTGAGCAGCACATGAAGTGAATGCCATTTCCCACAGCCTCTGCCAGATCTCAACAGGGCCGCCTGAATTAGGGCCAAGTGTTCAGAGGTGTGGGGGAGATGAAGTACTGTAGAGAACCGTGGAGTTGGGGGCACGCACACACAGGGGGCCTTCCTGCAGAAAGCTGATGACGAGGGCGCTTTTAGTGACAACTTGGAGAAATACTTTTAACAATTAGACCCTACTTTTAAAAATATATCAACCCTGAAGAAGTGACCCCCTTCTAATATCAGAGCACCTTGCTATGAACTTCAACAGGAGCAAAGCCTTTTTTCTTTGATGCTCAAATGCAAAAACAGCACAGAGCGATTAATCAGAACTGCTAATCACATTTTCCTAAAAGGTCTGCATGTGTTAATCGTTCTAAAATCATCTGTCATTCATGTTAAGAGATGAGTTGCTAACTAGAATGCAGGAGTATTATAAATCAGCTAATTTGTTTATTTGTTGCTAGTTCTGCAATTAATACAAGGTTAATTCTTTCAAAAACTATTAAGCCTGGAGCAGCTGAATGGTTAGGAAGAAATGGGGTGATCATTAATATTGATTTTACACAAGAGAAACGATCTCAAGAGGGCTTAGCATTTGAGCCTATTTCATTAGCTCATTTTATTAGCAATCTCAAGACAGGTTGGTATTCAGCTAACTTTGAAATAGCTGATAATTTCAAAATCTGAGAAGGCAGCTGGAATCACAAACTACAGAATTGTCTGAGACATCTTAGGACTGTAGGCTACGTACAGCAGCAGGAGATTCAATGCTAATTAAATAGAAACGCTGCTTCATAGCCAAGGAGAATATGAACTGTAGTGGGTCAATGATGAGAAGACAGATACATAAAGGCCTTGGGGGACAGGCTGCAAACATTCAAACAGAAGGCAAAAGTTGTTTATGACATACAAAGAAAGAAAAGGGGAGCTAGTCGGATAAGATAGTAGTTTGGTTTTCATAACTTGAAACGGAGGCACACAAAATACTGTATACAGTTATCTTCCTTACTAGCCTGTTCTGTTCCCTGCATGCTTATGCCTTCAAGCTCGCTGTTGTTTTTCCAGTGAGAAAATACAAACTCTGGGAACAGAAGGACAGACTGTCTAGTGAGGGCTGGGCCTGCCTGGACCCTGTCAAAGGCAGTGCTTTGTTTCCAGGCAGGCACAGAGTCAAGTTCCCAGGGCCTTAGTCTGCCACTTGGGAATGTGTGGTGCCTCATCACAAAGCAGCATTTAACACAAAATTAGAAACAAAAGGTACGAAGAAAGGCAACAAGTGACATGACACCTCCATAGAGCAGTGCCAGTTCCCGTCAGCCGAGGTCAGGCCAGCACCAGCCTCACCCTGCTGGGAAAGGCTGGTGAGCTGGAGCTGAGCACCACACAGCTACTGCTCTCCCAGGGCACTGAGGCAGCACTCACAGCCCCAGCCACCCAACACTCGGGTTGGATTCCAAGTTGGGAGTTGGGTCTTGGATTTGTTTTTTGGGGGATTTGGTGCAGTTTTTTGAGCAATATTATTCCAAGTGTGTTTATTTGCCTTTTATCTCTTGAACTCCTACATTCATGCTCTTAGTCTGTATTCTTTCCTGAAGCCTTGTACCTAAACCCAAGGTGAGCTATTCCATAAATCACCATCTCCCTGCACAAGGAGCTAGTGACACAAACAATAACAGGGAGCCCCCCCTTTTTGAGTTTCTGGACCATTCACAGGCCAGCTCCAATTCTCTCTACGCCTTCTCATTCAATAACTTTAGTCACAGGCTTTTTTGCAGGAGGGGTGTTTTGTACTGGAATCCACATTCTGCTGTTGCCTATTCAGACCTTGTGGTCAGTGCTCTTTAGGCATACTGGGATTTTACTCTGCACGTTTTTAAGGATACACATTCTCTCATTTGTATTTCAGCAGGGCTTTAGAGGTTTTCCATTGAACTTCAGGGGAGAGCTTGGCAGGCTTTCATGGAAATGCTATCTTTTCCCAAAATAACTGAATACAAAAAAACCCACTTAGCTGCTATTTACTTTACTATTAATTTAGCTCAGATCCTAGTGCAGGATCTAAATGTTGTATAGAAAACAAAATGTTGCACATAAAATATATCTACAGTAACACCAAAGTTGTTTGTAGCTGAAATGGAGCCTTTGATCTCTGCTGTTACCACAGACATCCTTGATTCATTTTGCATCGTCAGTGCCTCAAACCTCATTCTCCCCCAAAAGTCCAGGATGACTCATAATCAAAATCCAATCTTTTTTAATGTTATGTTAGTGAGCTACTAAAATATATCATTTTGAAACAGATCCATTTGATTTCATGTTATTCCTGCTCAAGCCTCTCTTCCCCAGCAGTTTTGATAACTATTACCAAGCACCTTTGTAACAGATAGTTTTCAAAACACAAGTTCTCTCCACAAGAAAACGAAAATTAACAAGATTTTTTTTTAAAAAATGAAAATATTGGCATGTGCAAATATTTAATTTATATTAATTCTTTGTTTGTGAGAATATTTCAAGCCTGCACTGCCATTTCATAGCTTTAGAAGGTTCTCTTGGAAAATTAGGAGAAGTCCAAACAAATTAAAAAATGAATGGGACAGATACCCACACCCAACTTACAGTTTTTTGGACTGGATTTCCTCACAGACATCTGTTTTGGTGTTGTCTGATCTCACTCCATTAATTAAAAAAATTAATGACTGAAAATATTATCCTACAGTCTGCAGTCTTGGGATTTTAAAGCTATGTACAGAGCAACATGGTTTTGTTGCCTTTTTTTGTTTTCTGGTTATGAAACGCTTTTTCTGTTTAATTTTTGTTCATAAAAGAGTAGCATAAAAAAGAAACAATTAAAAAACCAGTCATGTATGCAGCACCCAAGATCTGAGAAGCATGGCATTGTTATGCACAGTCCTGGTTTTTATATAGCAACTAGTTGTTTAAGAACCAAGTATAGAAACAAAACAAAAATTAAAAATTATCTCTGCTGGGTACTCTCTGCTGCTGAAATCCACCCAGAAACATTTCTTAGTTCTCTCATAGTTTAGCATTTAGTTCTTCACCCCCTCACCCCTTCCCCTTTTTCATTCACCAGCCAAAGTATCAATGTTACTGTCAACATTTTGATTCTAGATACCTTTGAGGGCAGAATTTATTGTCTTGCTTTGCTGTAATAGCATCAGGACAGCAACATCATCTGACAGCAAAAACAGCTCCCCAGAAAAGTGGGGGGTTGGGTGGTACATATTGTTTTAGAGAACCCTATAGTGCCAGGAATGTGAAGGCACAGCAAAATTCTAATATATGTACTAGTTTTAAAACAAAAACTAATTTCCCAGCCAAACAATCATGTTCCGTGGAATATTGCTGCTACATTCAGGAGGGTAATCGAGAACATGGAAGAACAGAGGCAGGATCAGCACTCACATGCAAGGTCAGGAGAGCAAAGCAGTTTGGATGATTGTGCTGTCCCTGTCACCTCAGTGCATGCTACTGACTGTGCAGAGGCTTTCAGCATTTCTCAGCTGAGAGAGGACCTTTATCATCAAAATACCTTCAGGAATGTTTTTAGTCACACAGTTTCTGTGGACTCAAGGTGCTTGTGCTGCCACCATCTCCTGTACACCAGGATATGCAGTTCTGGGCACACAGCCTCAAGTCAGCAGGTCCCAGCAGTGCCTGGCAAGCAGTTTCACATGTGCAACTCTGAGCAAAAAATGCTTAGCACTGCTTGGAAAAACCTTCTGCACCTCTGCACCTGAGCAGCTCTTCTCAGGAGAGTCACTTCAGGGAACTGCACTAGAGCTCCCACCTCGCTAGAGAGAAAATGCACTGCAGTGCCAGCAGACAGAGGATGTGCACATGCCTGCACACCCTGAGCCAGACACACACCAATATCTGCCTCAGGTGAGAGAGTTCTGAGGCAACAGCCATGCTTTTTAAGTACCTTAATAGTCTCGGGAAGGTTGAAGTGTTGTCTTTTCTCCTTTAGTCGCCTCAACACACTATCCATGGTTTCTTCCACTGAGGGAGCTGGTTCTATGCTTGTGGCCTCCTGTGTGCCAGCCTCTTTAGAGGTCCCACTGCTTTCACACTGCTCATTTCTTTGGGGTGCTGTGGAGGTACAGTTTTGCTCTTCTGACATTCTGAGTTTCAGCTCTGAAAGGCAAATTGCATGGCAAGTAAATAGATTAGAAGTATTTGCTAAAGTTTCCTCTAAAACTACTAGGGAAAAACAAACCAAAACTTTCTTCTTCTTGCATACAATTATTATCATACCACAGGCAGGTAGGAAGGTAATTCTGCTTCACTTTAATGTCTAACATCTTTTGCTGTGTAGAGCTGGGCCTCTCCCTTCCAGAGGCCACCCTACCATGCCAGCCTGGCTGCTCAAGTGGTCCTTGCAAGGAAAAGCAGCCACTTTCTGAAATGACTTCCCTTGGCAGAAGAGCACCTGAGCACCCCAGCAGAAGACAGAAGCTTCCCAGTCAGCAGCCTGCCTGGATGTGATAAAGCGTGTGACTGCATTAACTTGACACTCAGCCAAAGCCCCTGGAGCTCCAGGGACCTGCGCAGAGCAACAAGGAAATTGAATTAAAATCTGAATTAGCTCCCATAAAACCAGACTTTGTTCCAAGCATATGTGTGTCTGGTGAAGGACCTTGGGCAAGGCAGGAGACTGAGGTCTCCAACTGTGTTAAATTTGTTGAAATCCATGCAGAAACAGTAACATAATTTTTCAGCTGCGACAGTCTGAGGACATAGGCTGGCTTTGTGGGGAAAACCAGTAATTTTTAATAAAACCATAGAGCTAGAAAGCATAGACAAGCCTTGCAAGCTGGAAGAAGGATCTACAAGCATTTGAGTGGTTTTCATTTCAATTGTACTTGGCATGTGAGCCTCATGAATCCAGCTTCACTTAAAAGCAGTGCCATTCTTCAGGATAACAAATATCAAGAGCTGTCATGGGATTGAGGCATTTTGGGTGTGAAGGTGAGGCTGATCTATGAAAGCTAGACCCTCTGGATAGGAGAAGCAATGGTTGAGTCAGAGATACAATTTTCAGAAAATAACTATGTAGATTGGCCATTTCTTCTTATTTGCCCTTCCTGGATTTGCAACACAGAATTCAAGGGGAAATAATAATAGTCATCATCATCATCATCATCATCATCATCATCTAGTAATTATACAGGATAGTACTCAAGGGAGAATTTTCCAGAAGAAATTTAATGAAAGATAAGTTTCTAATTCTTTATTTACCACAATCACATCCTCAATATCTACATTATTAACTATATCCAGAACAGAGATGAAACATAATACAATTTATTTAGTAGTGAGAATCCATTTATAATAACAGGGCAAAAAAAATTTAGATAAATTATAAATAGCCTTCAAAAAAAAAAGTTCATCAGTCTTGGCTACAGACTCCCAAAAAAAAAGCATGTGACACATGCACAGATGTTAATGGAGTGGTATGCAGACAGTCAAGGGCAAAACCTGACCCTCAAGGTCAAATTTATTATCAATGAAAGATCTGTTTTTATTATCAAAATAAATAAAATTCTTAGAGACGTGTATCCTCAGTCTTAAAGAAACATTTGCACCTACATTTGTGCTTTTACAAGGAAACTTCTGACTTCTGTGTTTTAGACTCATAAAAGTGTTCAGAACAGCATCGCCTTTTGCATGAATGTCTACAGTGATGAGGGACAGATGATGACTTTCTAGCCCTGGTATGAAAGCTGAACTGGCTCACTTTAATCCCTGCTTTCTAGAATCAAGGCAAGTCATAGCACAAAATATCTTTGTTGCCATTGGGAGACTTCTTGCCACGCACTGTGAAAAATAAGCAGAGCGTGAGGTTAGAAAATTGACTTTAAAATGTTCCAGGTAGCCTCCCACTTCCAAAAGCCTCAGCAACAAAGGGATACACATGCTATTACATACCTTTGAGCTGCTTCCGACCTTTGGCCAGAGCATTCATCCACTTCAGAACTTCAGGATTGGAAGTCTTATCACCATGCGAAGGCTGAACGCAAAGGAACACACAAAGAATGCAAAGAAAGACAAGGAACTGACACAGTCACAGCATCAAACAGATAAAACCCTCCCCACCCACAGTGTGCTACAAAATGTCCGTAGTTCCAACTGCACTCTATCAGTGTCATGCAGAGCATCTGGCTTGATCATGGCATTAATTTGTCATGGCTTATCTCTCCCCATTGTGACACAGACACAAGGATCTGAGTGTTATGTTTCTGATCCCAAAAAAACCCCACAACAATGAACATTTCAGCCTCTGACTAATTGGATAAATAATCTCGATGACTTCAAAAGGATTGATCAAATACCTAATTTTAGTCAAGTTCCTAAGTGATTTCCAGGATGGTAACTGAAGCTCTCTGTCCCTTGCAGAAATAAGCTCTTGCTTTAAGACAGGGATTCTCCTGGGAAACAGCATTTTCAAAATTTCAACTGACCTGCTTAATTAATCAAATGAAAAATCCTGTGCTAGAGTGATTTCAAAAGAAACAAACAACAAAGGCTTTGTAGATCAGGGGTTATTTTGCCTTTAGAAATTGTCTCCAAATTAAAATTAGTTTACACTGAACCTTCAAAACTCAGATATTTAAAATTGCAAAACAGTTTTGCAAAATCAAGCTTCTGAAATAATTTCTTTTCTGGCCATAGTGAGAGGGTTATTTAGGTATGAAACTGTGCTCCTAGGAGCATATGATGACAACAGAGCCATACAGTTCACAAGTTTTAGTTTTCAGGCATTCATGGGTGTCACCCTGGTTTTACAGGGCCCCATAAGTTGTAACACTGTAGCTGTAGTTTCCCATGCTTGTTTTGTAAACATGGTCCTTGTTTTTCTAAACCGGCCGGGATTGTTTTGCACTTGTAGAATGGTTTTTCATTCCTTTCCCTGGGATGGAAAAAGATAATTAACCATGTCTTTGTCCTGTAAACCTTCAGGGGTGTTGACCCCTTTCACCAATCTTTGACTGTCCTTAGAAACATATAAAAATAGGTAAATAAAGAAGGGCAGGACTTTTAGTCGGTCCTGCCTGGTGAAACCACTGCTGCTCTGTGACCCGCGTGTTTCTTCTGTTGCTAACCAACCAACACATGGGGTTAAAAGGTAATGTATAGTTTGCCTCATTTTAATATAGCCAGAAAATATCACAAACTTCCCTATTTCATGTTGTACACCTTGTTAGCATCAGGCATGTTTTAATATCCTTACACTGCACAACTCTCAGCACAGTGCTCACCACTGACCTCAAACAACCCCCACAAGTTTTATTTCTCTGACTTTTGCCATCAGCTTCTACTGAGCCCCAGGCTTTGGAGGTTTACAGCAGTCTGCCTGAGTGAAGGAATCTGCACAGCAGAACAAGTTTCCAGGCAAATGACTCCTACAAAGTGAGTAAGTAGCTTTTCCCCTTTTGCACCATTTTGTTTCACAAGCCTATCAGCCGTGTTTCACTGATTCACACTTCTCAAAGATGGATATTTTGCAACAAAGGTAATCCTAAGAAAATGTAAATTAGAGTCTCAGAACTGCTGCATACACTGAAAGATGCTGAGAGGGTGTTCCCTCATTAAAGTTCTTCCTACTTCATTTTACCAGAAATATTCTATATTACATTGTTTTGGCTGAGTTTGAATGCACTGGCATCCTTGCCTCCCTCTTGGAGTATTTACCTTTTCAATTATTGTCTTACCAGGTATTTTTTTTCTTGCTCAAACTTTTCTTCATACTTCCTAATTTTTCTCTTGAGGCTCTGAAGATGCTTGGTAAGTTGTGTTACTGTCTGTGGTTCTTTGCAGTCTTCACAGCTACACCTAGAAGAACTTCTTGGCCTGCAAAAGCCAAAAGCAGAGTTGTGGGATCTAAGAGCTGGCTATAATGGACTATGCCTTGTTTTCAGGCACACTTAACACTTAGTTAGCATTTCAGAATTCATGGCTATTCTATTCTTTCACAGGATAGAGACAGCTTAGTTTTATGAAGCAAGCGTAAAATAATTGCTTTTGCTTGAAGGTACCCCTTGGGTATTGTAATGGGTTCACCATCTGCCTTTCATTCACTCTTTTTTTTTAATTAATTGTGAGATTTCTGAATATATTTCAAAAAATTAATCTGGTAGATAAAAGCCTGGTCCAATATTTACATTTAACACCCACACCTTTATTCACAAATCTTCCAAGTAATAGGAAACTGTGGTAACAAGATTTGTAAAAGTAAGCTCAGGGAGTTTTCATTACTGGAAATAGACACTATCATTTTGAAGACTGTTTAGTTTCTGATTATTTACAGTTGCAAGTCAATAGAGCTGAATGTATGGAATGAAATCCATGTGCAGCTGAAGCTAAAGCTCTGTATATAAGCTTTTAAGACTGTTTGATTTCTCTCTGAAACTCACAGCTTGGTTTCTGGAAATCACATACATGGACTGTTCATATGCTTTATGACACTGTCACCTCTCATCAGTGACTCAAGTCATAATTCAATTACAGCTGAATTTTTTAGAATTATACCTTGATAGCCCTCTCTATCTTCTGTTACTTACTATCTATCTCTCTAATTACTAACTCTCTATCTCTCTAATTACTAACTAACAATTAAAACTGTCCTTCCAACTATTAACAAAGACTTTAAACAATATTGAACACTGTTATGACTGAGGAAACAGTATTTTTGGTGTTGCAAATTATCTGTGTCAAAATATGCCACAATACAAAAATTTCCTTTTTATGACATAGCAATGACTAAAAAAAACCCATGAAGACCCAGAGGTTGTGGATTGCAGAAAAAGGTTTAAAAATACATAAGAGTTAAAATAGATTTTCTTACCTCATGAAAGGTTGAGCACTTGGTGGAGAAGGGGCAGACTCTGTGTCTAGATTAAATCTCTGGCTTTGGCTAAAGATAGAGCAGCGTGGTGACAGGAGAGGATTGTCTCCATCTGTGATGTGATACAGCAGTCGGCTCGTCCCTAGGGAGTGATGCTCCTGTGGGCTGCTCTCCATCTCATTCTGCCAGTCCCTGTGGGCTGGCACAGGCTCTAGAAGGAAAGCACAAATCAGTGTGGACTGAGGGTCACTCACACGGGGTTGAGCTACCTAGGTCAATAAAAATCTGTCCTTACAGAAGTATTCCAAGCATAAGTATTCAAAGTGAACAGCAAACAGATCAGCAGTGTCACATGCACGGTGGACATAGCACTGAGGATGAGAAAATAGAAGTACTGTCACTGGGTTAACATAAATTCATTTTGAGTTCCACAGGAGGAGGTGGATGGGTGTATTTATAAACTGTGAAGTAAAGATGGGGAGTTTCCCAGAATAGAAGCATTACTTGCATTTTCATAGATCTGTTTGCTTTTAAAAGCCACATTCCTGAAGACGATGAGTGTACACAATAAGTTTAATTTTGTGATTTTATCATTTACTCCCTTGGTGAAGAGAAAGAAAGGTCAAAAATATAATATGTCCTGGTGCTAAGAACCTCCAGGGCTTCTTGCAGCATCCTGCAGGATTTTATTGGGTAACAGTAACATACCTTTGGCTCAAAGAGCACAAGATATGAAAATAACCACCACCAAGAACATTCAATTTATTTACTCGAGGTCATGTGCAGTGGCTGCTCCTTGGAGGAGTCATGCTTGTGGTACTGTGTTAATGTCTTGGACTGGAAATGCAAACCTCACCCCAGGTGCCTCAAAAGGTAAAATTTGTTTTATAATGGTGGTCAAGCTAGAAAAAATAGGAATTGTTGAACCTCATAGCACTGGTTCTGTTTATGGGTAGTATGAAAAATAATGGCACATTACAGTGCCTACCTCAGGGAACATCAGGGGTTCATCTTCACTATGCTGTACCTGAGTACATTGAAGGTAATATTCATTGAATCCTCACCCTCAGTAGTTGAAATGGATGAGGATGATCTAACCTAATCCTAAAGTATCCGATTGATACTTTTGCTATCTTGTGATTGGGATTTAAAGCAGATTGTACTTTCCAGGGAGAAACTCCACAATCTCATAAAAGTTCTTGCCCAAAATTTTTCTCTTGTGCTTTGCTAAAGCAAAGTTTGTGCTCTGACTCAGGTTCCCCTACAGCAGTTTCCACAGTACATTATATTTTACACCAGCTACATTATTTTCTCTTTTTTTCTAAATCCATTAATATACACAGCTTTTAAATTCACATCTATTACTTTGCATTGCCAGGCAGCACGTGTGTCAATTCTAATCAGTATTATGTTTGTCATATGTCATGCATTCTAATACATTTCACAGAATCTTTTTATTCAATGGAAGTCTAAAACTGCACAGAAAAACAACTGTACATGGATTTACTCACAGAAGAACTGGCAGGTTTAGGTAAATTCTTTTACCTACACTTTTGATTTTCTCGTTTGCACATGGGACTTCACATTCCCATGCTGAGTATTTCTTTCAGGATTTGATAGGAACCTTTGCATTACATTTTATTTGCCCTCTTCCCAACAAATACCAAAACTGCAAATCCCTATTGCTGCACTGTGACAGTGGGGAAAAACCATCTCTGAATGGCACCCTTCAAAAAAATCCCCATATTTCTCTAAAAAATAGTTCTTACAATGTTTAAATATCATTTTATTGGACACTATCCAACTGCTTTTGGTTTACAGACAACAAAAAAACCCTATTGTATATTGTATAATCACAGTTTAATCTGTCAAGCAAAAGTGTCTGTCAAGTAAATACATGTGACTCATGTATTTATAAGCTCATCTACTCTTAACAGCACCATCGATTATAATTATGTTAAGCATTTTCACAATCAGACAATATAGTTGATTGTTAATTCTAACCTTACATCCTTCCTCTAAGTACTTCATACTCTGTAGGTCAAATTCAGCTCTCTAAGACACCAGAGCAACACCCAAATCTCCTAAACCTTGTATGAGGTTCAAATCCTGCCACAGAGAGATCCCAGGAAGGCACCTGGGAGAAGCAGGGGTGGAGCACTGACCAGTCCTGGGAAATCATGGACACTGACAACAGACAGTGACAATGGCTGGAATAATTGGTGTTCTGAAAGCAACAGTGTTCTCTCCTTTTGGCAAGTACTCTTTCCTTATCCTGTAAGATTTAAAAAAATAATACTTTTGGTTGGGTTTTGGTCTGTTCTTTTTGCTGGGTTGTTTTTTTTTTTCTGTCAGTGAGAAGAACCTGGCCTCCCTTGCTTTAATTTCACCATCTTTGAACTTCAAGAAACACATAATCACTGTGAAATAGGTTGACTAAGAACAGTTGCACAGTCTTTCATGTTCTTAGAAGGAATAAATTCTTTTATAGTCATATTAAGTAGCAGTGCCCTCACTGTGAAAGGAAAATGATGTGATAAGAAGATCAGCCAGTCTGTGTTTGATAGGTGAAGGAAATAACTTTCCAACATTTGAACTCTGATCTCCTGTGGACCTAAAAAAAAATGCCCTTACAGGAGACAGCCTGCACCACTGATAAACCTTACGGTCACAGACATTTGCTCCTCCTCATATCTACAACCAGACAATTTTATAGGCCTAGCCCAGTCTCAGAAATGGAAGAAGTGCACATGTTCAAGACTGAGCACTCCTGGAAGATAAATGCAAAGGACAAGTAGTGACTGGTGCAGCTCCAGTGTAAAACCAAACACACAAAGTTCAAGGAGGTTCTTTTATTCTGCTAGAAAAGGAAAGGGAGACAATCTGCATGATTTATAATTTGGGAATATTTCCCAAAGGCCAGGGCACTTCCATGTCCTTGGCACCAGGGCCTTCTGACAGCAAGCTCTGCAAGGCTTGAACACTGGTGCAACTTTGATATGGCCCAAGAAAGGATTTAGTTCCAACTCTACTAGAAGTGCATTAAATTACTACCGAATAGTCAGAAGTGGTCAGCAAATAATTCACACTGATTCATTTCAGTGGCAAAACTACTAAAATGTGGGACATCTCAGGATGATGACAAGTTCTAACCAACCCCATTTTTAACTAGCACTTAAGGCCATCATCCTGATTCCAGTTCTGTGTAGATCTTAAACAGGACACTAGATATTATCCTAAGTGTAGCCCAGGAACTGATCAAACTTCTACCTGTGTTCATGTGTCTGGTCTCATTTTAGCCTCTATTTTTGCCAAAACTGGGAATTAAAGCCACCTCTACCCAAGTCAGTGAGTTGCTCCTTAGCATCTGTTCCATCCCATCTACTCCATCCATCTTAGCACTAACAGGAGAGCACCACAGGAATTAAAGTCAAATTCTAGTGTCTGATAATCTACAGCATGGTTCAGC
The DNA here is from genome assembly GCA_013400955.1 of Drymodes brunneopygia. Lineage (NCBI taxonomy): Eukaryota > Metazoa > Chordata > Aves > Passeriformes > Petroicidae > Drymodes > Drymodes brunneopygia. Next base: position 687,360 of record VZTZ01039753.1, on the reverse strand, counting down.
TGAAGTTGGACTTCATGTGACAAGTCCCATGGTACAAGTCTGTATTTATGCCTCTGATATTCTTCAAGTAAAACAATAATACACAGAAATCCCTTGTATAGAACAAAATAATATACAGGTGCAGTGTATTCAGTCCTAAACACATTACATCTGTGAATGCCTCTTTCAAGATTTTTAAATTAAAAGTCATTTAGAACTTCCTGTAGTTAGGTTCAGCTGCTCACTGCTGCAGGCATGTATTTGATATAATCTCATATCCAAAAGTTACAGAAATTACACCCTACTTATCTATATTTCCCCCTTTGAAAAACTAGCTTAGGTACCCCTCACAATTCTTCACAGTCTTACTTTGGCAACTCTAATTCAGCTTTCACATATTCAAAAGTAAACTGGAAATTGCTGACTTTGCTCAGAGATAAGTTACTGTTCACCCCCTTAAAACTTGCATCCTGAAGCACCCTGTCACCTTACAGGACTGTTGTATCTTCATTCTCCATACATATGATGTACACTTCTAATTTTTGTTGACTGGGATGTGAATGAAAGGATCATGTATATTTTGCCTGATCCATTGAGGAAAGGCTGATAACAAGAGATGGAGCATATATGGCACATCCTCTAGAAACTCTCTTCCCAGCCTGGTACAAATCCCTGGACTTCCATCCAAGGTGGAGCTCAAATGGCCAATAGTCCCACGTGACAGCTCAATGCATTGGAAGATTTCAGCAGTAATTTAAGAGAAAGAATTAGGACCACCTCTGTCTGTGCAAAATGGCAAGTTACTAAAAATGCAAAGTAGATGTAAGCAGGAATGAGGGCGCATTGAAACCCACTAAGTAGATAAGCTTTAACTAAAGCACGAGTTTGGGCTGGTGGAGTGGCAGAGCATGCTCTGAAACTGTGTGAGAGAAATGCTACATCATGCAACATTTCCCCATGTGGCTGCAGAGGGGAAGTGGGAGTAGAGAGGGGCTTGGAAGCAGGGGTCACTATCAGCATGAATAAAATCTAATCAAACCAGCAAAAAATAAGTAAGGAGAACAATTAGGAACCATCCTAACAATGAACTATGATACCACCAGAGCAAAATAATCCAGCAAACTACTGGAAAAGGAGGAAAACTCCACCCTGCCACAAAGGAAAGGAGTCAGTGCAGATTTCGGATGAGCTGCAGAATGTCTCTGCCCATGCAGCACATAAATGAGACCTGTCTCTGCTTCAGATCCACGCCAAGGTTAGCCCCAGTCCAGGCACCACCTCTGCATCCAAGAGCTATTATGTATTTGTCTGGCTGGACTAAAGCATCCTCTTTTTTTAAATAAAACCCAGGACATTTAGCATTTTTAGATTCCGTCATCTTTATAATAATTTGACTTCTACATACATTGTTCCTTAATTTTTCCAACTCCAACTTCAATCTTTGGAATTTTTTATGTAGAACACTACCATTGTGATTTTTTTTTTTTGTAAATAACTTAATATTTTTCTTGCTGAAAATGCTGAGCAAACAGCTCCTAAAATAAGTTCTTTTGAACCCAGATTTTATTCTGATATGAAACATCAATTGCAAAGGGATTACTGACCTCCCTGCCTTAATTTGAACCATACATGGTGCACGATTTAGGTATTTGTGTATTCATGTCACTTGTCTGTGAGATGTATTAGTCATACTCCCTTTGACCTATTTTTCACAAGCAGTGACTCCTCTTCTATTGAGCGTCACGACTCTGCCAGCCCTGTGACTACAAGCCATGAATTGACAAAAATAGTGCTGAGCCTTAGGGCTATTTATTTCCCTACTGAGGGAAGAGGTAGAGATAACACACCACAGTTTGCCCAGCTGGGTAATAATACAGGATCATGAATGATTAAAATCCACATGCTGTAAAACTCACCTTCGCTATCTCTCTGCTGATGCATTAAATTAAAATCAATAATAGGAGAAATGAAGTGATATTGCTCTGACAAAAAGAATGACAAAAATAGAATTACATGATATGGCAGATGATCTCACACAATACAGACATAGGAAGTAAAGAGAGTAAATTTACTTGGGGAAAAATAACAGATTAAAACTAAAAATAAAAGAATTGGGATTCTTAAAACCTATCTGAAAAGGCAAATTCCTTCACAGAAAACCAGAGGGTTACAGCCATTAATTTCCATTCTTTTAACAGGTATCAGACCTTTTTACGTTACACAGTGCCTGCAGGAGGAAATGGTGCTTTGCATTAGCTCTGCACCGTTTCCCAGAGGGCTGCAAGCCTGATTTTAAAGTGCAAGTCACAAGGCTTTTTTATAATTGCAAATGAGAACACATCATGGCACGCGCGCTTACCTCCACAACTGGCCCCATCAGTCTGCACACTGCTTGGGGCTGGAGAAGGGGCTGTGTCCTTGGGTGCCGGCAGCTGGGGAGTTTCCTCCAGGGCTGGCAAAAACGCAGAGCACAGATCAGTTTCCAGGGCTTGCAGCTTCAACAAAGAATTCTGCAGACAAAAGCAGAACATTGGGCTGGGTAGAGAACAACAGGGATCAGCAATTGCTCTTCAACTCCCGGAGCCCATCGGCAGCGCCTGCAAAGGGGTGTTCCACTGCCAGCTCCGGGAGGACGTGGGGAGAGCAAACGTGCACTATTCCACGAGTTTCTTGACTCCTGGTTATTTAAATCCCAATTGACATGGATTATTCATGGCACGTGGGAAAGATGACTTTGTCAGCAAAAGACGATTTATTCTAGGAAGCCAAACTGAGATGGTGTCCCTCCTCTCGGGCTTGAAGCAATACATTAAGGAAGTATTTCATTCATTGGGCTGACATCACGATCTGATGACATTATGTCCCTCCCCATTTACCATTCATAAAAAATCATATCTCCCTCTCCAGCCTGTGAGTGCGGTACAGAGCAGTGAACAAAGAGTTACTGGGAACACACTCACTCATGGCATTCTTGGGAGAGAGATTTTTTTAATTGGCTGTTTTAGAGATACTTCATTATGTAGACAGGGCTTTAATGTGGGCTGCTGCTGGTTCTGCAGGGCAGACGACCATTTGTGATCCACTGCAAAGGTAAAATCAACACATCACTGTCACTGGCTGTAGGCAAATCAGTGACAGGCACAGTTACCTGTCACACCACTGCCAGCCTCTGCCATGCATGGTCCATCTCTGATCTGAATTGTTAATGCTGCATGCAGTGCTGAGCTGCACGGTGTGCCACAAGCATCTCGCTGCGATGGAAATGCTGTGAAAGCCCTAATCACCATCTGACTGGGCAAAATGAGTCACTCCCCACACCCCACGCATTCAGCTCCTCCATCTCAAGGGAAATACAACTTAAAACATAAAACCACACAAAGCTGTCCTAATAACCACACAGCTGGCACACACAGAATGTACAGATAACATTAAGTCACTCAAGTGGTACATAATTATGAAAGGCATTTTCTGAAGAAAATAATCTGAGTTACAAAGGAAAATAATTCCTCAAATTTATACCCTGAAAACTCCCTTGCCTGCTCTGGCAAATACCTGAAACCAATTTATTGATTCATTTAATGAAAAATGAATTGATTTATTTGCCTGATTTCCTTTGTGTGGCAATATATCACTTAATTAATGACTAGTTTAATATATTTTTGTTGTAAGGCACCCCTTCTGTACACCCAAAGATAACTTTAGATTAAAAAAACAAAAAACAAAGAAACTAGGTTGTCTGAGAAGAGCAGGGAAGACTTTCTGCCTTTATCCTTTCAGTCCTTTCATAGAATTCAGGAAAATTATGGAAACCTTCTTGTTCCTAAAAGCTTTTAGGTGGCAGTGAATTTCCTTGTCAAAGGAAGGGTCCTGACTTGCACCATACACATGGCACTGTTTCAGGAAGGCCTCATTTCCCATTGTCTCTCATCCCAACTAAAACCAAACAAAGTGCCTGTGGAATTCTCACAGGCAAATTTTACTGTCAATAATGTCACCTAGCAAGAGATGACTACACCAGTTACAAATCAGTGAGGACTCTAACCCCCTCCTGGACCTTACCATGAGAACAGCTGATGAAAATTAGGGAGAACCATAAGAATGTGCCAATCAGGAAAACGTAAGTGAAGGTCTGACAAAAGGACTTAACCTTCATGGATTGTTACTTCAAGAATCTGACAAGAAAAATCCCATTTCAAGAAAATACATTCACTTTACATTGCTATTCCTTATGACACATTAATATTTATGGGGAGTTCAGTGTAAAAGCATTCTCACAGACTACATTGTTAAACATTATACTTCAGCAATGCTTATGCTGTAATTCACCAGCTGGTTTATATTCGCTTGCTCTAAATTATATTTTTCACCCATCTGGGGAAGGTGGGTGGATGGCAAATTTCCAGCCACTGCCAAAATACTTTTAAAAAGTCATATAATAATAATAATAATGACAGAAATACCTAATCTATTTTCATGAGTGTGCCCTTGACAGGGATTTGATGTAGGGAGAAAAACACTAAATAGCTTTGATCGTCTTGATGTTACCCGGGAGATGATGAATCTGGAGTGTGCCACCAACCCCATCTTACTCCTAAACCACAGCAGAGTGTTATGGCACTGCCACACTGCACTATCCAGGAAAAGTCACCACAAATTTAGAGGAAACATGGCAGAAGACACAGCTTAGAGCAAAGGCCAAGCACAGAGTCCAGCACATCTGCTCTGGGGGAGAACCAGCCTGTGCACATGCTGCTCACATCTCTCCCATGGCCAGACCTGTCCCCGGGGCCCTCCTGGGCCACCCCTGCTCGTGGCTGGCCAAAGGAAGTCACTAAACATGTTAGAAGCCAGTGCACATAGCTGGAATACACAGAGGGGAAAGTCGGGCCATGGTGGGCACCATCATCAATTTGAGAAAGCCCCTACATGGAAATCCAGTACAACTGAAGTAATTTAAGCTATGGCATTCTATATCAGCTAAGACCTCAGTTCAAATAATTTTTGGTATATTTGGTGCTCATTCCAGCTTCACTCTGGTGCCTAGCATAAGTGTTTCTGATGCAGTAGTTCTTGATCCATACTAATGCAAATGAAAGGACATATTAATATCTCAAATGGATTCATAAATTGCCCTGAAAAAATAACTGTATTGCTTTCTCTTAAGAAGAATATACTGGAAGTTTGAAAAAGAAGCAATTATAATTGTCTTGGACAAAGATTTCTTCTCTCTTTTTATGTCCTCTTAAAGCAACAGACAATTCAAAAATCTTGAGCTAAGTCAATTCCACTAGAGAAAAAGCATTGTACATTATTACAAATAACGGTAAAATAAAGATATTCATAGGAAGCTGGAGGAAAACAGGAAGAAAAACAGTGTGGTCCTGCTCACCCATTTGTCATTTTTGATAATATTTTAAGAAAACACAGTCACTGAAGTGTCATAACCTTGTCTGCTGGAGAAAGCACAGTATAAAAGGACTGCCACTCCCAGAGGAAGCTCAGCCTGTAGAAGAGACACCTTCCCTACAAACAACTAAGCCTGGACCTACAGACCATTGCTCCTTCCAACCAGTGACCATTGAAAATGAAGAGGGGAGGCCTTAGGGCAAGGAATTACTGAGATAACAGATAATCTCTTACATCTAGAGATGAATGCCACACACAGTTAAATCCTTCTGCAGAGTGGGACACTGAAAGAACAGATTCTCCCAGTTCATCACCACAATGCTGTGGCACCGCAGGGCAGGACCCGGACATGGCTCAGGGCCCTGCCCAGTGGGATCAGAGCTGTGGGATGTGTTGGTCAGCATGTCCAGAGGCCACAGGAGACAGGAGACAATGTGACAAATGAGAGCCCCTGCCCTTAGAAAGAATTTCTTTCTTTGATGAAACATTACTATTATCAGCATCCTTTGTTTCATTCATGATAAATTTAAGAACTGAGGGAAGGGGAAAGGACGCAGGTGTGCCCCAGCCATGAGTTCTGCCCAGTCTCAGTCAGGAGGCTGACAGCAGGGATGAGGAGCAAAGCACAGGCTTGGTGCTTTCTGCATAAACTGATGTCACTCTGACCCACACACAGTGCTCCTGAATAAAAGTGATGCCTACACCCTGCTCATGGTCCTGCTTCTGTGCCTCCCAGGAAGGAAGGCAGATATTCTATTATATCCAGTTTGTTGATGGATTTACTGGATTTATGAAATCGGCTGGGGTAGAGAAGGAGAATAATCCAAACTTTCACCATTTAATAGGCTTTGCAGTGATTCATATTGGAAAGAAACTGATCAAATTTCAACCTGTTCAGTTTTTTCACTCTAATGAAATTAATGCTTTTATACGTCACACTGGAACAGTTTTTTAATCTGAGAGTTCAGGTTAAAATAAGATAGGCACATTTTATGTGGACATAAATAAATCTCTGCAGTATCTGTTAAGGCAATATTTGTGCCTTGAGGCAAATGACATTTTCAATTCAGAACTTCCTTTATGGGGAACAAAGAAGCAACAACAAGATAGAACAAGATATGCCCTGGGTCTGCATAATGCCACGGGTGAGCAGTGAAGAGAGACACCATTTTCTCTGCTCCAGAAAGAGAATTTATTTTCTTATGGCACAGGTCCATTTGGGTTTGCAGCAGGCCTGAGACACAATAAAATCTAAGATTTTGCAAAAGAAAGCACCAGTTTGTAACCTTTGCTCCTTCCTTCAGTGGTTATTTAGAATGTATTTTAATTTCTGATTTAATCATTGGTTTTAATATTTTACACTTATTTATTTATTACAGTATTTTTTCTTAGCCTTTAAGGAATCCTTTGCAAGGATTTTAAATGGAAGCTTTCAAGCAGAAACTTCAGTGAATATTTGCATTTGGGCTTCTCAAAAGAAACAATAACTTCATGATTTCTCCCAGGGCCTGAGGCTGCTCAACAGAGGTTGAATGTACTCCCTTGTATTGGTCACTGAATGTGCCCTGCTTGTCAGCATTGAGGTTTTCTACAGTGAGCTGCACAACAGGGACACAAAATGCAGAGGCAACAATTCACTGCAAGGACAAGATTAGGTCTGAATTCCTTTAAAAGGACACATTGTGATCTTCCCCTAATGAAAGTCAGGCACCTATTAATAGACATAGATGTTCTCTGGCTCATTATGGAAACAAAGCTTTCTTTTCCCGGGTTTGTCAGGAATGGGCTTCTCTTCACCCAGCTCTCTTCTGCCACTGCTTCTGTTGTGTTGCCTTGGCCTCCACCAAAAATCCTGACTGCTCCCTGTGTGAGTCCCCCACTGTCCCTGCAGTGTCGGTGGGCTCTGTGCTGGGTGCAGATTCCCCAGGTGTGGGGAGATGCTTTGTAGGGTTTTCCACTTTGCATAACTGCAAAGTTTGGCTTTACCCCCTGCCCCTCCCAGGATATTGCTGACTGTGGGGACCTCGCCCAGGCTCAGCCATTGTTTGACATGATCACACAAACAGCTTTTTTGTGCTCCACTCAGGTGCTCCTGGCACAATCCCTATGAAAGCAGCTTATTTCAAGTGTCACTGGTGTTATTTGGCTTTCCTTGCTTCTCCTCTGCAGCTCTCCCCTCCTTCTGTCTTACAACCAGAGCACTTTTTAGATTCCATTGTACTGTTCATAGTTTATTTATGCAGGATGCAGCAACCTTGAGAACTCCTTATTTTTAAACAAAACATATTTCACAGATGAACCCTTTTGAGCTGTAATAAGAGGGAAAAAACAAACGTTCTTGAAAGATGCCACTTCACTCAGTCAATATTGAGTGTTTGATTCTTTTCTCAGCACAAACAAAAAGCAGCATAAAGTTGGCTTAAAAATTTCTAAAATCTCTTGCTTCTAGCTTTTAAACTATTTTTGCAGTCTCACTTTTAAGCTTTTCTCCCAAAATATGACTACAATGATTCATTGAAAAGCTAACCTAGGATTATTAAGCAATTACATTATTCCAAGACCTTAAATTAACAAAAAAACAAAACATCTATTCAAAATTTATAACATCATATTTCAACTTTTGGTTACACTTACCTCATTTAAGCTGTTAAATTGATCAGTTGCTTCTTTTGGTGAAATGCTTGTGTTCTGATCTATTCTACAAAACAAAATTTAAAAAATCATTCTATTAGATTGCCTATCTGTGCTGCAAAGATCTCAAGCTTTTCATCATGTTTGTATACAATTTATAAACTACAGAATAGGTTTGTTTTATTTAAAAAATAGCATTCCTATGAAAGTAACGTCTTTATTTTTTAACTGATTCAGAACAACAGTGATTTTACTGGAATCCTAAATAATACATTTAAACTGTTAATGAAGTCCTGGAAACCATGACATTAATATCTGGGCTCACTCTGTTGTGTCAAAAAGTTCTACAGATGTTTGATCAGTGTCTTGGTGAATTAACAGCGTTAAACCAAGAAAAAGCTCAAATATATGCTTAAATCTAAGCACAATTTGTCCCACATACTTTAAATCAGGAACAAGGGTTTTCCCATATCACAGCCATAAAGAATAAATATTTCCATATTTAAATTTCATGGCATTTCAGGCTCCCAATCATCAGCTTTCTGCTTTTGCAAATCTCAGAAAGGTGCCTGGAAATCGTGTGAGAGAGATGTCCACATTTTCTAGTGAGTGCCACTTTGCTGCCATCAGAGATGTCCACACCTTTGGTTTTCTCTCAGTATATTGCTGCTTCTCCACATGGGTAGAGGAAAGGAAGGCCCTGGACTAGTGAGGGGCAAATCTCTTCCCTCTGGCTGTGGCCACTGAGGAGCTATGCCCCATCCAGGCAGACGTGGCCCACACAGCTCCCAGCTCCAGGTTAGGCACTAATTCACTGCACCAAGGAATGGAACTGAGTCTGAGAACAGCTTCCCACGGATTCAGCGAGCAGCCCCAACAGCCTCCCACCACCACTCTGTCTGTCCCCAAAACAAGCTGAGGCTTTCCACACATGGTTTCAGAGCCGAACATGGGTGTAACCACAAGCTGACTCTCAACCCAGGGGAAGCAAGAAAACTGCAGCTGACTCAGGGAATGAGATTTGTCAGTGCTGAAAAGGTGGTGATGCTTGCTGGCCCTTGGAGACTCACACAGAGATGTGATCAAACCCAACACAAAACCCAGATTCCTTTGCACAAAACAGTTCATATTTTCTAGGTTCAGAGTCATCCCAGCAAAAAGAAATATCTGTAAAAGTCTCTAGAGACCTCAAAACCAGAACAGAGAGATGCAGAGGAGTTTGTTGTAGCTGTTCCTAGATTTATTTAAAGACTGAAATGATGGCTATGCCACTTCTCTTACCAAAGCAGACAAACCAGATATCTACACCAGAGTGAACAACCACTTGGCTCCAAACAGGATCCAAGATGTGCAATTCCCATAGGAACAGAAATGAGTCATGAGAACAGCAAAAGGACTAATTTAATAGGAAAGAGTGAAATATTTGTAGTTTTGTTTAATAGCATGTAAGGAGGCAGCTGCAAGGCTACAAACAGCTGAAGAATTATTTCACTAATGAAGAAAAACTATTTAGGGTGATTTATTGCATTGAATAAGAGCTAGACATGAAGGAAAGGATGAAAACAGCACGTGTCAGATTTGTACACTTCTAGTATTCATTTGGATGACTCCTTTCAGGGTGCAAAACAGAGCAAATGGGAACTGTCCTTAATAAAAGAAAAACAAAACAATTTTTTTCTAAAAAAGACACAAACAGTGAATGCTAGCAGCACTTTGTACAGGAACTGTACAAAGCTCAACATCATTCACAGCTGTATCACTCATGACTCTTGCACTGTGGAGAGTAAAAGGTTTCCAGCAGCCCTGAAGTACCACCTCTCTCATTCAGGTTGATGTTATTGCCAGCTGTTTTAGGATGCATTTAATCTTTCATTTAACTGCTCCTTTTACACTAAAAATACTGGAGTAAGATGCCCTTATTTATGTATTCTTTGGATTCTGGAGATACTGAAATCATTGAGGTGAGTAACCATTTTTGTGTGACAGGCATTTACATTTTCAGTCTCATGTGTGCTGAGCTGATCTTTACACAGAGAGTTTTGGGGTGAGCTTTTTCATTTTCACTAAGATTAATTGCTCTGCTAGGCAAATGCAGGTTTTCTAATTGTCACCAGGCAACACAGGGCTTACAGTTTAATAACGATGGTTTGGATCCTACTCTCATTACAAGTCAATCACAAAATATCCATTAACTTCAAAAGCAGCAGGAACAAGCCCTAATTTTCCATCTGTGCTGAGTACATTAAAATTATTTCAGGCCCTAGCTGAAATTTTGAATAATTGCAGGCACCCTTATTTTGTATCATTTACATCCTTTAAATAATGAAAATTAAATTCTGTCTGTGGCTACTACTCAAATATATGTCTCTCACCCTCCTTTATAGACTCTGGCTTTGGCAGAATTATCCTCTTTGACATGACAGAGATGGCAAAGATGCAATAAGTAACACGTGCTTTTGAGTCTTGTGGACTTAACAAAAAAAAAAATCTAAGCTCTAATTATCATAACAGAGCTCCTACCAGACTTCAAGGGGGACATCAATTTGAATGAGTGCTGTGCTGTTTAAAAAAGAGAACAGGACATGTGAATTTTTGAATTGTGTACAACATCACTTTTAAAACTGCATAAATTTCAAATAAAACCACACAATTTTAAAAGCTGAGGAAAATGTTTGAAGATAATCTAAGCAAATCCCCACCCCATTTCCTCTGTGAAACCCAGAAAGGAGCATTACATTTTTTAACTTGCAAATCTCACTCCAGTCCAGTTCTGATCATACTAACCCCATTCCCAGGCTATTGATGTGTTTATGCACCACAACACCACATGTGCTCGGTGTCTTGGCATTGGTGATGCCAGGGTAAGTCCTCACAGTATTCTGGGGGATGAAACTCCTTTTCCAGAGTCACCTTCAGTCTACTCTGGCCCAATACCCCTTCCCTGTGTCCAGCCCAGGAGTCAGTTCCACCCTTGCCACCATGAGGGTGACCCAGAAGGTTAACAGCTCATAAATGGAAGTCTCAGCTCCCTGTCAGGGGACTGATGCAGCCTGTCCACAGTTACATCAGACGAGTTCACAGTGCACACAACCAGCACATCTCAGCACCAGGAAAATAGAAGGCTCCTTTCTGAGACCTTCCCAAATGGCAAAAAACATTATGAAACCCAAACACCTCAACACAGGGCTGCAGGTGGATGCATCAACAGCACACCTCTGACTCCTTAGAAAGCAATGCAGAATTGCAACAGGCTTTGGGGTGAACATAAAGTGCACACCTGCAACGAAACAAAAATCCACCTTGAAGGCCCCAGGGTACTCCGTGGGCAGTCCCTGAATGCTGGAATAAGAAGACAGAGAGCCAGTGTAGCAGAGTCTGTCTCATCAGTCCCAGCCCTTACGTAACCCAGCCAGCACTTGTTATTCTTACTACGAACAGCTCTCAGCAGGCACAGTCCTTACTGCGGCTGCAGCAAGAGTTGTTCTTTTCTTGCTCCTCTATCCTCTCCCCATCCCCGCCTTTTGCTTTTCTTTCTTTAATTGCATTGCAACCTAAAAGCTTGCTCAGAGACTTTTCCATGCCTTGGTACAAGAAGTGTCACTGGAACTATAAACACCAGTATTTTAATACCAACATTTCTGAGGAAATTCTTGGGAACCGGTCAATAATTTCCCAACTTTCTCCCTGCTCACCTGGCTGCCTGTGCAGGTGAGGAAATGCAGCCTCTCAGGCTCTGCCTCACCCATGCAGGTCTGCACGGGGACATCAGCACTTGTGCAGCTTCCCTGCTGCCTCCCACTCATCCCTGAGTTGTAGATGTTCAGCAGAAAGCCTGGAAACCACAGGAGTTCCCACCTGAACTGCACTCTCAAAATATACTTGCCTTGCAAACTTAAATACTGAAAGCCTTGCTAGAGCTTGGCCTCCCCTCAGGGAAGCACAGAAATCTCAGGAGACTCTGGCTGACCCCAAGATCCAGGGCAGCCCAGGGCCACGAGCATTTCCACTTCTGCAAAACAATCATAGCTCTGACAGCAAGTGCCACCCTACAGCCTCTGCCAAAAACAGAGTTATAGAATCACAGAATAGGGACCAGCCCCGGGACCAGATAAGTCCTGTTAAATGAAACCATTTCATTACAAATTTATTTGCAGAATGGTGAAGAGGGGGAGTTTTCAGGATTTTTTTCTTTGGCAGGAAACTTCACCCCAAAGTGTAGTTCTGAATTTCTCGCTGACTTGACATGCAGCCTTCACTGAAGCATTGACCTTCCCACTGCCCCGGGGCGCTTTGTGTCAGCCTCCTCTCCCTGTAGCCAGCATCTGAGGAAAGCACCAGGCTCTGCTCAGGTAACTGCTCAGAGCCTGCAGCTCCCTCCAGTTTTGCTGATTATTTTTGAGAAGGCAATTGGCAGAAGCAGCTGTTTGTAATCATGTGTATTGTTCCACACTGGCTTTTCTAGTCTCTGTTAAAAAATAATAAAAAAAAAACCACAATTCCTTTATTTGTTCCCAGGACCTGTTTACAACTTTCATCTACCAAAGGTGCAGATTATATCGCACTCTTATCCAAACCCAACTACATACAGTGACCAGAGCAGTATTCAGTGTAATCACTGGCAATAGCATTACAAATCCATGTTCTGGAAAAAAGTGTAAAGGTTTCCTTCCATGCAGAAGGCATTTCATCTACTGAATCAATGCTGATGTTCATAAATCACACATGATAAACACCTGTGAGACTGAAATCCGTGCTTGACAGGTCATGTACAGCTTAGCCAAAAACAAGACACTATTCCCTCATTCTTCTGGTTGCAAATCTCTTCAAGTCTACTCTTCCATTTCTCTGAAATCCCACAAAACCTTTCCTTTATTGTTTCAGCAGTTACCATAAAATGAAAGTATCCCCTCAAAGAAACAATACACACTTCTAAGTTATATTTCTGTGGATTGTTGCTCTTACATGGCCTGTTCTGTTCTTCTCTGTTACACATCTGTTTAGGAGCATCCCATGTTAGAATACCCTAAACTTTGATTTATCTGCTTAACAGGATCTGTACTGAAAAGTTTTTCATATTTCAGCAGTCTTTAATCCATATTTAGACAAATTAAAATGATCTGGCTTTTAGCTGCTTCACACTCACCAGAACAGATTTCTTAGGTAGAGGTATTTAGACCTTTAATCCCCAATGAGACTAATGGCAGAGCTATAGCCCCCTGAAGAAATTAGGTTAAAGCAGAAGTAACAGCAGGATGCACTAGAAACAATCCACCATGATCCTTCATTTGAGACAGAAATAAATCCTTCTTCTCCTGTCCTCCCCTCCCACATCTGATACACAGAGAGAGTCTGCAGCACTGTGTCCCTCTTCTCTCCTCCTAAAGACCAGAGAGCTTGTAGTCTGACTTAGGGACACTAGGCAGCTGTAGTGCCTCAAAGTATTGCTAATTTTACCAGCAGCCCAGCAAAACCAGCAGAAGACAGGGAAATTTGGGTTTTGTGGTGCTGGCAGATGTGTTCTGTCCAAATCTAGCTATGATTGCTGCCTGCTGCCAACACTGAATGCTTAATATTTGCATGTCCCACAGCAGAGAAGGCAGAAAACAAGGCAAGGCATCATCCCCTGCAGCAGTTTCACAGCCTGTTGCTTGAGTCAGTGCTGTGAGCCTGCTGCAGCAGCCAGAGACCCGTGGGAGCTGAGACATGGCCTCTCACCTGCTGTGGCCCTGCCAAGGCTGCCTGCCAGCACAGGGATGGGACAGCTGGTGGTGACCCTCAGGAGGAGTCACCAGCCACTGCGATCCTCAAACTGGAACTGAGAACCTCGGCAGAGGTAAGTCTAAGTGCTCTGCCACAGCTGGGTGGTGGCAGTGTCATTTCAAGGACAGTTAAAATGAATAAAGTGTGCATTGTGTGTGTGAGGCCAGAGACCACGTTGTTCACATTTAAAGTTCCTTATTTGAGAGTAAAGTCACCTATTTTTTTTTTCATAATATAAGCAAACTGAAACATGGCCAGAACTGAGATTTGAACATTGTGGTTTCACAGCACTTAGGCCTTGTGGATAACAGGCTTTCCAAGGAGCTACTGTGGTGTTAAACAAGAATGAATAGAATAGAGTGAGCAATGATTTCATACCAGGCAGACTAGAAAGGCCAAACTGTTGAAGTGGACAAGGGAACTTTGTTGGGTTTGCTGTTTTTTTCATGCACACTTCACTCTGGTTCTTATCTTTAAAGTATGTGTGTCTTTCATCACAGTCCCTTCAAAGTCAACCAGTTATTTTATTGCCTACCCATACACAAACATCCCACCAGCAGAGCCACTGGGTAGGTCTGACTCTCTGATATCACACTCAGTAAGCTCCTCTTGCAATAAATCCATGGGATTGTTTCCTTGCATAAGGAATGCCAGAAAAAGAGAAGGCAGGCTTCCTAATTGAAACCTTCCTGAGATGCAGTGTTTCAATTGGACATACAAGCATTGGAGGGCAAAAGCACTTTGTTGTCTGAGCTAATTAAATGGTTTTTCATTCTGCTAAACCTTCCAGAGCACAAATTAAGATCATTTACAATGCTGTCTCCTAAAAGCTGTGGAGAAGGCAGCCAGTTGATGTCACATAAAGCACCAAAGTGCCATTGGATGGCAGCTGTCACTGCTGTCCCACTCCCGACTGCAAGCAAACCCTGAGCCAGTGAGCTCTAGCTGTCAACCAGCTGTGCCCTGACCCACTGAGCACCCCTGGGATGGACTGCTGCTGCCTCAGACCCTCCAGTGGAAGCCAGACTCTGCCACAGAGCACCAAGGCTGTCATGCACCTCAAGACAAAGGACAAAGAGCAAGGGACCTGGCTCACCTGACAGAAACTCTGTGCGTAGAAAAGCAGAGCCAAACCAGCACCTGAGCTGAAATTTGTAAATTTGTAAAGCGGTGCCCCCAGATTTAGTGAGGACTAAATCTTATCCTTAGGACACACCTTCACTGGTCAGCTGGGTGATTTCAAACTCTGGTTTTAGCCTTTTGCATGGCCATGAAGAATGAAAGTAGAAACTGTGACTTCCAATACTTACCAGTGCTGGGTTACTTCACCACCAGCTGAGTTACCTGCCAGCAAGACTTGGTTAATGCCAGACCTGAACACATCGTGCCCTTCCAGCACTGGAACAAGCACAGTTGCCACAGCACCCAGAGTCTAAACTGTACATAAATGGACACCCTTGCTGTAATCAGGTGAGAAGGCTCCCATTCTCATTTCACAATGAGAATGCAGCTCTGAGAGAGGCAATTCAGCACTGGGGGTAAAAGAAAAGAAGTGGAGAAGTATTTTTGAAACTTGGCACAGAGGAACTGAAGTTTCTAAACTGAGGATGTTTTCTGCTTCAGATGTAAGAGGTTTAAAGAATGATGAAATTTTCATTCTTATCTTTATCCCTTTTGCTTTCTCCAAACAGTCCTAGACATATAAATATAGAATGCACTGCCAACAAGAGCCAGGAGTCTGAATATTTTATGCAAAAGGCAGCAAATGAATTAGCCTTTCCTACAGTTAACCAGAAGTGAAATGTGCTGTGTTATCCCAAGTCTTACCTTGGTTGGAATCCCACAACTGCTTCCTGGCACCTCAAAGCCACATTCTGTGCATAGTTATTAGCTGAGGATCCAGCCTTCCCCTGCCACTCTGAGAGGCCTGGCAATGCACACTCCAGCTCCTGCAAAAAGAGGAAAAGAAGAAAAGCTGAATGCACCCTGTCAGAACCAATCCAATCTTAGCTGAATATTTTGCTTCAGAAAAAAAATTGCTCTGTGAGACCAGATGCTGGTAGAGGATCTTAGTCTTTTTTTTTTTTGTTAATAATCTGGAAACAACTGGAAAACATAGAGAAAAAAGGTTCTAAACAAAGTAGTATGGTATTTCACTGGAAAACAGTTTCTGAAACCAAAGCAAACTGTAATCCATTTTCTGTTTATTACTTAAATAACAGATATCAGCTTCAGAGCTAAGTGGTTCCATACACAGAATTCATTAGAAATTATTTACTCACATGTCAGTAAGATTTTATTAGCTGGGTATCACCAAAAAAATTCCAGCTGAAAAAGGCAAGTGCAGTTCATTTAAATAAGATTTTAAAAGTTTAACTGTTTTCCTCTTTCTCTTCCCTAGCATGCGTGTAGCTTTATGAATAGAGTATTACTCTGGGAGGAGGGAAAGGCAGTGAAGGGGGGAAAGTCACATCACCCAGTCTGCTACACAGAAAATATAAAAGGCAATTTAGTTCAAAAAACTGAGTAAAAGACAACGAATGAGAAAAGTATTCATTTAACTCCAAGCTCTTGAAAACCAGCTGTAGGGCTGTGGAAAGATGTGTTCAGCACATCCTAATTTCCTTACCTGTGAAATGGGTTGTAATATTTCCCTTGCATTGCAATGAGATAAGTTAATGGAAATCTTTGAATATGTGATAATCAAAGAGGGACTTTTTTCCTACCTCTTTATTAGCTTTTGTAATCCAATATTTTAGTCTAATAGTTTAAAAAATTAAAATACAATGTGCTCTGCAAAACAACGCTCCCTTCCCTGCTAAAGCAATGTACCTGACTTTGCTCTAGTTTCAAAGCTCAATGGGATGCATGTAATCAAAAGTGTGGATAGGACTCTTCAGATGGGAATTTTTAGGGCAGAGAGAACACGACAGTTCCAGGTGCTTTCTGCTGGATGAAGGGAAAAGCTGAGGACAAGAGCATGTGCTGGCAAGAAGCCCTTGCTTGCAGGCTTGATGGTTGATGACTTGCATGGTTTTGGATGTTTATGTATTTTTTTTCTCTTTTATATCTTTGTTGCTGCTCATAAATCATGTCATTGGGGTGTTAACAAGGAACACTAGGGAAACACCCTTGATAGAACCTCTGTTTCTAAAGAGCAGTGAGATTCTGAGCCATCACAGGCACATACAGCAGAGTTCTGTCTTCTGCTGCATTTTTGTTTCTTTTTCACTGAAGAGGGTGACTTCTACAATGACGTTGCGTCATAATAAATATAAACAGAATATACCCAGAAACTGAAGCAAAACTTGCAGACTGCCTGATGTGTTCACGTGTTTGTGCAGTTGATGTGTCAACATCAGCTCTGGTTTTTTGATTACTGTGCACTTAAATTCACAATTGTAATGTCAAATTATTGGAAGTTCTTTGACATCCAAGCAATTCGCCCACTTCATTTATACTCAAAATAAAAAACTTAACTCAGCAGTTTTCAACATTCTCATCTCTAGGCACTGATTGTCAAGTCCTCTTTCATTTTTATAGCCATTTACCTTGATAATAAGACCTTAAAACTGAACTTTTACTGTCTCTGCCTATTAGCTAGGGAGTTTAGTGTCCTTTTGAAAATATGTCTCAACAGAGAATTTGAGGATGACTCATTCAAGGATCTATACTCATGACTGTGCACTGAAGATGAGTGACAGGAGAAAGGATTGGGCAAGGAAAGCAGACTTTCCATTCCTCACCATCTGTTCTCACACTGACTCCCTGGAGTATGTTCTGGGCATATGCTTCCTCACCTCTTGAAGTCAAATAAATCCCAATTAATTTGATCTCCTATAGATGATTGTTGCGGAATTGCTAAGGAAGCTCATGGAACCATGGGAAAGATGAAACCAAATGGCTGGAATGCAGCAGTGCAGTCTCATTCCAGCAGCCTCCTCTCTTCCCATCCTCTGTTTGGAAAGGTTACAGCTGCCTCCAGAGCCAACTCCTGCCCCCAGGGAAATAACTGCAGGCAATATGCAAAGTACAGCTTTACTCTGGTGACATTTTGTCATCTGGTAAGTGGTCAAGTGAAGTCACCTGATGCTGCTCTTTTGTTATACTTGGGTTTGTTAATCACCAGTGTAAATCTAATAACCTTTTCCTCATGAAGACCAAAGGCACATGACCACAGGGCTACACTTGTGCCAAAAATATCAGAGGCACAGGAATCACACTTCAGCTGAGAGCCTTGTGAAGCTCAAAATCCCCAAGCTGGCCATCTTTTCTCTATTTGATCACAGTTGTCTGTTTGCTCTCAGAGACCTTTCTACAATGGAAACCCCTTGGATTCTCACAACTGGAAAGGCACACAAAAATGGTTCCCATCCAAACAGACTTTAATCCTTCCAACACATGCAGCAAACTCATTCATCTCCCAATAGCCTCTTCTAACTTCAAAGGGACGATTCTCTGTAAAAGCACTCATGAGCAGATAACATGTAGGAGTGAATAGCAAACAGTTCCTTGGCTTATCAGAGCAACACCTTTAACAGAGATTCTGTCACTGCTCTGGTGTTGCTGTTTCTGATGCCACAGAGAAGTCAGGCTGGGGAAGTGAAGAGACTGCTGAAAAAGCACTCTGTCAATAATCTCAGGAGAACAAGGATGAACAGTTTAATCACGATGTGAACCATGCTTTTCTTTCATAAATGCTTGTGCTCAGAAAGTGCTGTTTGTCAGCTCAACATCAGCTGCTTAGGAGTACATCATTTATCCCAACAAATGGCTGGGTGGCAAGGGCTTTCACCAAGGAAGGTTCATGCAGTTACAGTGTTTCATCACTTCTGTCTGTCCAAATTCAAGCCCTTAAGTCATGTGACAATTATCTGCCTGTCACTGTTTTTCCTTCCAGAGGCTGCATACCTGAGTTGCACTGGTATTTTATGGCAGTTTAATTATATACTCAAAAAGTTTCAATGGAAGAATATCACCATTTCCAGTTAACCCCTTGGGGCCATGTAAAATGCCACAGAGCAGCAAATCTGTGCTGTGTTGGCTTCCTTTGGGTGAGAGGTACAGGCAGGACACACACAGGGGGCTCAGAAGAGGCTAGAAAAGCAACTGATGACCTATGAGACAAACCTTGCCTCTTTTACTGCTTCTTCATGACTCTTCTTCCTGATCTGCCTCCACTTGCTCTTCACAGGGCAAAATTCCCATCATTTTTTTCTGTTCAGCTGATACACATGCTCACCTCACCTCCCTGCAGGTTAATAATATTTCCTAGTAATGCAGTACAGTTGCAAAAAAACCCCAGTTATTGCCTCATCTCTGAATGAGCTCCAGAAGAACAGACAGGAAGATCAGGGCAAGAGTTTAACACTGATATTCCAAAAGAGATTGTGATAATACCATTGGGATTCCATTTGCTTTTCATTTTCCTTCAGGGATTCAAAAGAACAGTTCTCACTCAGAAGGTAAGACATTCTGTCTAAAAGGATGAAATCCCATTGTAAACTTGGTTCACAATAATTCCTAGTCTATAATAGGTTTGAAGCTCTTCAGAAAGAGCCCTGCAAATTTCTATCCACAAACAAGAAGGGAGGAGAGACAAAAAGTAGCCAAATACATTATGCACCAAAGAAGAGATGGAAATACAGACATCTATATTTGTGTATACATAATTTTATGCAAACACAGACATCTGTATTTGCAGATGTCAGGCCTTGTGACTGCTGCAGACCAATAAATTTACCAACATTAATATTAGTTGTCTTAGATGTGAGACTATTTCCAACTGAGGGGTTAAATCCAGAGCTCTACCCCTTACACCACACATCCAACAAAACTTGGGAAGCACCACGGAAGAACTGAGGCATTTTTAGCAGTTGCTGAGAGGTGGAATTCTAGAGTAAACAGAGCAAATGTACCTCCAGAGACAGCAGCAGAAGCTTCCCCATTTCTAGTCTTCCTTTACACCATCTACAAAAGTTACAGCTCTGCTCCCCCCAGCTCAACCCAGGAAGATGGTGAGGGGTAGCACTGCTACCACAGTCTGCACTGGTATGGACTTACTACTTAAATATGAGAAAAACAGAAATTAAGATGAAGGGAAACTATGAAATCTCTCTATTGACAGCCAGAATAGCAGTGTAAGAGATCCTTGATCAAATAAACAAAACAGGAACTGTCTAACCAAGTGCTGCAGCTACTAGTTTTTATATTTGGTACAAGGAAACAGGAAAACTAAAGAGAAATATTTTCACATCTTCATATATGCTCTCCACTCACTTATGAAAGCAGTGACAGCACAACCCTCTCTGCAGTTCCCTGGCTGAAAGAAACTGTTATTACAGGAGGATTCCAGACTGCAGGTCCCTGGAAATCAGGGTGGATTTGTTGGGTCTCAGATCACACTGTGAATTACCAAGGAGTCCCTCTTTGCATTTGAAAAGTTGCTCAGACACTGCCACAAGTCTACTCCTGGTAAGTTTAATTCATTACCTGACTTTCCTCGTGGCTTTTTCCATTTTCTAGCTTTGCAATGGGCTTAGGTTTCCTCAGCTTTAAGTTGCCCATTTCAGGCTTCAGAGCGCAGTCAATTACAACCTGCTGCTTGTGCTGCTGAGTGTCTTGCAAAGGCAGCTGCCTTTCCTCTAAGACAGCAGAGTTGTCCGGGTGATTTTCTTTGTTATCATCGTCTCTGTAAGAAAATAAAATTGAAATGCATCAGGCAGGATTTCAGACACCTGTCAAAACATTATGAAGGAAGAAGAGCAACAAGTTCTTAGCTATTCATGGCATATTGCTTTTACTAAGTTTAGTGGTCTACATATCAGTAATGGATCTAAATTACTGTTAGCATTATTACACACTCAACTGTGGAGCTACTTAAATGTTAGCTTTAGAGGCACTCTTGGGCTTCAGCCCTACAGTTCACATTCCCCAAATAAAATCTGAAACTGTCTTTTTCATGTAGAAGACTTCCCCCACCGAGTGATTCACAGTAAGCAAAAATCTCACAAAAATGTCATCACAGACAATTATTCCTCTCTACACACTTCCCTTCTGACGGTCTCTGGCTTTGAGGGCCATTGCACAGAGGGAAGGAGGAAGCCGTCCAAAGTAAGGTCTGAACAGCCAGAGATGTGTTTGGAGAAAACATTCTCCTGTATGAGAGCACACCTGTGACTTAAACAGATACTGCTACTCATGGATGCTTAACCTGGGGTGTGAGACAGACATTTTCAATCCCCACCCAGACTGCAGTGTGTAAACTCTTCCCAAGGAGACCTTGCTGGTCTCATCCACACCCAGTCACTCCAGCCTTAGCCTGGTCTCCTGCATTCCACTGGGAGCATCTCCATGGCACCATGAAGGTACCGCAATGCAGAGAGCAAGGCTGCCTGATGAGCTGGATGAGTTGGCAGCGTGAGCTGGGCGGCGTTGTGCTCCAGAATCCTCGGCTGTATCTTTGCTTTCAGGTGGGGTTTCAGATGTTGGCTGCAGCTGGTAGCATCCTAATGGTTAGCTGAGAGATGACCTCTCCCTGAGTGTGAAACTTCCACAGCTGAGGGAGTCAAGGGCGATTGAATTCAATCCTACTGGGATATTTCTTTTTTCCAGAAAGCATAACTTGCTAGTTCAATGTTTTCTCCTAAGGATTTTGAGCTGCCAAACTCACTTTCCATCTGTGGCCCATCAGCATCCAGATGGATGCTTGCAGGGTGCCTATGGAGTTGAGCACCATTGCTGCCCAAGCCTTCTGCAAGTGTGCTCCAAGGCAGTTGTTATAGTTACAGCTTTAGAGCCCACGGGCACTCCAACAATGTGCACAAGTGTTGCTAATTTTAAGGTGTCATCTGAGTTTAAAATCTTCCTGAAAGGTTAAGTTGCATACTCTAGCAACCAATATGTACTAACATAGCCATGAGAAAAGCATGCCTCAAGAATACTTCAGTTAAATTACAGTTTGGAGGAATTTTTTTTTCCCAGACACACTCAGCAATGAGCATATATTTGCACAGTTGCAAAACTCTGCTTACTACTGCTTTGTACCAGCTGCTGTACAGAAAAATTCAATGTATAAGCACCAGAGCTGCATCTGAATGACAGGAATATGATGTGAAGTTAAGAATACAGATCGTCATATATTTACTTATATAATAACAACTGCAATTAATCTTCTTATTGATCACACAAAAGTACACAAGATAAATAAGTATTTCCCAGAATTACTAACAGCTTTTGCAGGTAATACCCCAGAAATTCTGCATTCCTTTAAGAATAAAGGTTTCTTTCTCATGGTTTAACTGATGCACTCACAGCTTCATTTGCTGCCAATGGATTTCAGACAAAGTTTACAGGAGAGTACCTGGGACTGGAACTGCCTGCTTGATCTTCATGCACAGAGTCTGAATACCCGTCACACCTTGAAAATGAATACAAGATAATTGCTGATTTTCTGCCAGCTGCAGAAATGAAGCTTTTTATAACATTACAGTGCAGCTCAAACTATAAGAACATTTCTCCTCTTCACACTTTAGTTAGGGTCATTTAATGCCATAGTTGCTCCACGATAGTCTAAATCTCAGAGGAAGAAGAGGATTTGAGATGTCAAGCGTGCACAATTTGGTATATCATTTTCAGACAAATGGAAATAATTACAAGGAATTCAGATGTTACCATAAAAAACACAGGAAAATTACAAGAAATTCCGTATTTTAATTGCTTATAGTATGCTTCACATTAACCCCAAAAATAATTAGACAAAACTAAGGATGTTTTTCTCCCAAACTCACAAAAATGTTAACTATGATAAAGCAATCACCCTTCGTGCAGCAGGAAAAAGAATGCCCAACTAAATTATGAAGTAAGAGTTAGTCTTAAAAAGTGCACTAGCGCTATTTTTTAAGATGTCTGAACAACCATAACCAATTACATCCTTTAAGTTACAAACAACAGCACTGTCCTAAGGCTGCCTAATCCAAAAAGAAGCCTGGATAAATATGCTAAACCACAACCACTGAGAGCTGAACAAGACACTGTGGCTGCATGGCTGAACTTTGCAGGATGATTTACCTGCAAAGCCCATGAGCAGTCTTTCTTCAAATAAACCTGCATCCATACACACACACTCCTAAAATAAGCAAACACCCAGCCTGATAGTGCTGGGGTAAAGTCGAGGCCCTCTCCTCACCCTCAATTCATACTCACAGGGCACAGACACTAAGGAGGTCTGGATCCCTTGAAGTTTTCTGGCAGAGGAATCTCTTCATTATGGGGGAAGCAGCCTGTACTTCTGCTGACTTGGTAAATTTTGAGAAGAACTGCCCCAATTAGAAGAGAGTACATTAAGTGACACATCCATAGCTCTGCATTGCAATTTGATGGCAAGGGTTTTAATATATTCCTCTTCCCCACCAGTCTTCTGGTGTCTATATCAAAAGTCAGACTGCAGCAGAAAATATTTAAAGGGCCACTCAAGTGTTTACACTTCCTGAATACATCAGCATATGCATGAAAGTATTTGCTGCTCACAACTGGAGCACAGAACTTCAGTGGCAGATCCCCTCAGTCACACAATCTTCCTGCAACGAGTGCAGCTTTCCCCACATGTCAAAGTGGGATGATGGATGAAAGACAGGGGTTGATGTGCAAAATGGAAAACTTCACTGTAGAAATCTGGTTTCCTCTGGATGCCAGTCACACCTTCCCCTCTGGCCAATCCCTGACTACCTCACAGGAACCAGCAAGGTCATAGGACACACTGGGGGTTTGAATAAGGAAGTCCAGTGTGAAAGGAAGCAGGAACCTGGCTGTAGAACTAGGTGGAATATTTCAGAGGGAGGAAACCATAGAAAGAAAATGCCCTGTGAGGAGACAGTGCCAAGGTCAGAGCTGGATGGACAGTGCTCCCAGCACAGACAGGGAGAAGGAGAAGGTGCCACCAGATGGGGTGTGCACCATGGGCCAAGCCATGGCCAGGAAAGTCCAGGGATCCCCTAAAGGGACAAACTCTCCCTCCTGGATGTTCCTCAGAGAGAGGAGGTGGGAGGAAGAACCTCTGCCATCAGTTTTTCTTCCCCCTCCTCCCACCAGTCCCCTTACTTGGCAGCCTTCAGTCCTGAAAGACCACTTTGGCAATGGGGAACACTCTCTGGAGGGACAATGGATGGCTGAGCACAAGTCCAGCAGCCCAGTCTGTGTGAACACCCTCCTTAACTGGGGCAGCTGAGCTGGCTGTGAGGAGGGGATCTGGAGAGGCAGAGGTCCTAACTCAGCATCCAGCAACTGATAGAAGTCATAAAACAAGACAGCTTAAAAACAATGTAAGAGAGCGTGACAAAATGTATTTCAGTAGTAGTAGATAGGAAAGATATGCAATAATGAGTCAGAGAATACAATGACCATCACAAAATTTAAAAGATCATGAGGAAGTTCAGAAGCAACACACTCTAAAATTTCCAACAGAAATTTTTGCCTGGGCAAGCATAAATAACAACCAGGAGGCTGAGAGCTCACTCACACAAGACAGTGCTTGAGGCTAGGACCATAGCAAGACCTTTAAAAAGATACATATGTGATATAATACAAATACCCATCATTAACGCATGGGGTGTTTTTACCTTGATTTCTTAAAGAAATGCATTGTCTGTGTTCATGTCACCTGTCTGCACATATCAAAACAAACACTCATGCCTTTCTTTCCTCTCACTAGTAACTTGTAAATCTTGTTGTCTAGCTTTAGCTGTATTTAATAGATAGGGTGATATTCAAGAGTTTAGTAAGTTTTTTGATAGTTTGTGCCCATGTAGAGGAGAGAGTTCCCACCAACCAAAAAACTGTAGCAGCATCTTCCTCACTCCTAAACCACCAGAGAATATGCCACAACAGCTTCAGGTGAGAAATCCAAATGGGTTGAAGCTTATATTGGGTAGGAACTCTCTTTTGACAAAACCAGTGATGTGAATCCTTTCCCTTCAGTGCCCAATCCAGCTACTGACTGATGGATATCTCTTAAAAGTAATTACATCCATTATTGATCTTATGGCATGGGCCAGAGTCAGGTCAGAGCTGGGATCCCACCCTGGATGGAGTGTTGCCCTGACTCTGGACATCACTGCCTCTGTGTTTCTTCCAGGGTCTCTGCGTTAATGGGATCAGTGTCTTTAACTTTCTTCCATTTTCACCTTCCCACAGAAGCCATTTCAGAACAGAGTGAAAACTGCTCCCTTTTGCTGACTTGACCTTTCATATGCTCACGTGCACAGCTCCCAAACCAGGCTGCATGCATGGCTTGCTGGGAGCTTTGCACCCCCAGGCACTCATCTTGTCTGGAGAAATGTTCCTGATGGGGCTGTTCCACCAGCTTTAGATCATTCAGGAAGCCCTGGCTTTGCCTTTGCCACAAATAAAGACAGAAATTGGTAAATGAGGATATCTAGCTTTGCATGGCAAGCTCTCCCTTTCTTCTACTAAATAAAAGTAAATCTATTTTCATCTGTTTTCAGAGATGGCCAACACAAACAGTGAGTGCTGAAATCAGTAAGAATTGTGTATCCACAGCAGCTCTCAAAGGCAGGCAATGGGAGAAGGCTCCAAATGAGACTTAGGGAAGGCAACTCTGGAAACCAAGTTTGTTCAACTGGACAATGCTTTTCAGATATCATTGTTCACTTGCTTTGTTTTCTAAAAGTAGGTTTCTACCCCTTTGTTTAGAAATATAAGATTAAACACGAAATCCAACAAACCAGAACCAACAGCAGCTGAAATGAGGAAGATCCAGCCTCCATGCCTGGCCCAGCCCAGCTCTGTCAGCTCTGCTGGCTCTCAGTCTGCACCCCTCTCCATCTCCCCACAGGTAGGGCTGGCACCACACTCCCAGCTTTTATACCCTCCTGGGTTTAACATGAAGCCCCACAGAGAAAAGCCATCAGCCTCAGGTCTCAGAAACCTCAGGGGTGAGGCAGGTCTGGGGACTGTTCCAGGGGAATCTCTACAGGAAGCAATGGATGTACTTACGGACAGAGAAAAGGGAAGGAGAAAAAAAATATGAAAAATGTATTAGCTGAAGTCTGGCTGTTTTTCTGTGAAGGGGGAGCAATCCAGAATTTTACAGACCACAATTCATCACTTAACTAAAAGGAACACAGGAAATGAAAACAAACAAGCATACAAGCAAACAAAAACCCCTCCATGATTTATTAGTTCCAGTTCAATCTTTCCATACCTGCCCCAGTCACACAAAAAGTGTGACTAAATTTACATATTAAATAAAGCAAGGAAATATAAGCAAATAATGCAAAGCAATATAAGAGAGCAAAATTCTTTAGATCCCTTTGAAATATTACTTTTCCTGTAGTGGTTATGACAACATTTAGGGATGGCTCAGATGATCACAACTTGGCCTGCTTTCAGAATGTCCCCCGTCCCCAAAGCACACAGCTCACTGTCCAGCTGGAGTGTTTTAGATTATGAGCATTTTCTTGGTGTAAAACTCACCAAATACACAAACAAATTCATACATCATTTTCTTCCTGAAAAACAGCTAGGCACCTTACTGCTGCAGAATCTTCCCCAAAAGCTTTTGAAACAATCAAAAGCATGCAAAATAAAAATGCACAGAACACTAATGCTGAAGTGGTTTAGACTAAAATAAGACAAAGACCATTTCATTTGCAATAGTTCGTAGAGGGTTTTCCTTTCTAACTTTCTAATGTGCTCCCTTTGTTCTGTTTTCTCTGTAAAACAATAAGAAAAATAAACCTTATATCCTTATGATAATGATATAAACAAAAGGCCTTCTAATGAGTTTATGGAATTGATAATAACAAAATGACGTTTTTGGTACTTGGCCTGTCTAAATAAAGTATAGGGATTTTTCAAAATATTTGCTAATGATTTTTCTTTCCTAACAATGCTTGTGGTAAGTAGAGACCATGTGTCCAGAGAAAACAGACATGCTTGTGTTTGACAGGATCATCAGTACCAGAAATGAGCACTATTTTGACAGGAGGTTTATCTGACACTGAAATTCATGCACTTAAACACGTGTGATGTGCACCCAGCATATATTCTCCCAAAAAAGGTATTTCACTACTAAATAATCACAGAGCATCTAAAGGCAGCTGCTTTATGCAATCCTTCCCATACAGTCAAAAATATATTTAGATTACAGAAAACTCAATCAAAATATACAACAGATAGCTTGGGACTTCTCACATACCACTTACAATTATTCTGTACAGTAACTAAACTCATCATTCTTGCTTAAAAATAAGGACATCTTTAAAGTGTTCACTTACTCTGCTAAAGCTGTCGTGTTGAAGGACTTATCCTGAATGCTGAAACAGAAACAAGAAAACATCAGATAGATCAGCAAGGCAGGCAGGCTCCCTGTATCCTCCTCAGTTGTAGGAACACATGCACAAACATGGCATTGCAAGGCACGTCTCTGTGTGCTCGCTCTACATGCACGGCTGTACCTTGGGCTGCTCTGCACATGCTCATAATCAAGGAACCACAGGGATTAGTCCTACAACACTCACAAAGCCCAGCCAGCAGTGCCCAGAATTCAGGCAGGGGTGCAGGCAGACTGTGAGGCTCGCATCATGATCTTTATAATAGCTGTAACAGTGCTGTTAATAAAGGCTTAGATTTACAAACAAGCATTTGGCGTTCTGTCCTTTGAATGTTTGCTCTGTGTAATTGGCTCATCAAATGCAGGGGGGTTTATTACTTAAATAGGGTTGGCCAGCTAAACTGTCTGGAGGTTTTCTTGTTTAGTGGTCTCTTACATG
The DNA here is from genome assembly GCA_013400955.1 of Drymodes brunneopygia. Taxonomy (NCBI): domain Eukaryota; kingdom Metazoa; phylum Chordata; class Aves; order Passeriformes; family Petroicidae; genus Drymodes; species Drymodes brunneopygia. The sequence continues at coordinate 659,794 of VZTZ01039753.1, read as the reverse complement.
TTCAGCTCGTGGCCAAACCCCTAGGGATTCCATGAAAAAAAAATCTGACAGAAAGGACAGTTCAAGTAAGTAAAGGTTATTACGCTAACAGCAAGCAGTAGATGAAACCATTCCTGCGAAAGGAATAGGCTGCTGTGCTCCTGCAACAAAATGTTTCTGACCTGATGTAATACGTTCAGCAGGGTCAGCTCAGGATATTGCAAACTGCTGGGTTTGAGGCAGCAGTGGAATTCCCCCTCGAACAGCACCCCTCAAATCCAGTGAATACACTCTTGGATCATGCTGAAATCTTACAGCAGCAAAAAAGAAAAAAAAAAAGACAAAACAAAACCCGACCAGCAAACAATCTCACCACTACATAACAAAGATAGGATTTTTGTTGTTGTTGTTGTTGTTTGGGTTGGGGTAGAGAAAGCAATGCAGACAACAACGCCTTGCGAGCACTCCTGTTTGTGACAAAGGCATCTCTGAGACGCCAGCATCAAGCGGAGCAGGGATAAAGAGAGGCAGCTCTTCCTCCTCCTCCTCCCCGCAGCAGCAGCTTGTGTCTCTGCGTGGTGTTGACACACATTTCCCAGGCAGCAGTGGCAGCCAGGAATCACAGCCCTGACAATCGCTTTTCTCTCACCAACAGCACTAACAATGCATCACATCTTCCCCTGCCCCAGCCTCCCTACCTGCTCTCACACTCTGCTTGCTCTATCCTTTCTTATATTTGTACATATATATATATATATATATATCAATGTGTATAATGGCACGAATTGCCTGGGGATCAGAATATCACAGCCAGTCCGCAGGGACCTCTGCCCTTCAGACAGCAGGTTTTGTCAGAGAAAGGTGAACAAAAAAACTAAATTTAGTGGTTAGTAATTAAATCCTGCCTTAAAACTGAAATTTCAAATTTTTTTCTCTTCCTGTTTCCAGTTTCTTTGGTCTGATCATACAAATATAAATTTCCTTATTGCTATTCTATTGCAGGACAGCAACTGAACAAAGATATGCTTCTGGATGTTTTGGGAATCAAAAGCTCAATTTACATGCTCAATAAGTAATGTCATTAAAAATAAGTGAAATTGTTTTTAAGGAATATATTCCACAATGCTTAAGTGCTTAATTTTTGATTTTGAATGGTTAAGCTGGGTTCACAGCCAGCACTTCAAGTATGTAATGGAGGAATCACTACATTTTATCACAAACTCTCTGATAAGCATCACAGCTTGGCTAGAGTAGAATTTAAAGGGCTGGGTACCTACACACATCCCCACAAGAAAGGGAGCTCTTACAAACATGACTTCTCCATTTGTGGGTGCATAAGTCAAGGTTTAATTCTCTGCAAATCCATTCCCTGTGCAAACACACTACAGGACTTTGATGTTATTACTGGTAGGATAATCTGACTGAAGATCAGTTTGTAAGACAGGGATGCTTTGGAATGAGACAAAGTTTAAAGCATCATCTCTTTTGTTTGACTGGATTTTGGTGATGAACAGCAATCTCCTTTAGGGAAGCACTTTACTTTGCACCTCGCTCACAAACTTCCACTAGTTTTGAAGATGGCACTTGATGTGTGTACACTTGCCAATGTAAATGGGGAGTCTTTCCTTGTAAGGTTGTGAAACCATTCAACAAAAACAAAATTTCATGCAAAACAGACATAGCAATAACAAATGCACATAAGTCAAGACCAGCCAAACTCAAGAATCTGTTTCAGAGCAATGTCCCAGTCAAATAAATGGAGCCATCCTGCTTCTAGGGAACACAAGAGAGGAACTACAGTAGACTCACAATGACTTTACTTTTCTTCTTTTACCAGTAGGAAGTAATTTGCCTTTAGGAGCAAACACTCATTTCAACAGGGATGTTGGCTTGGGCCCTACTGGCTGACCCCAGCTCCTTCCACCTGCTTCCCATCCACGTGCTCGGGGTGAGACCAGAGCAGGCCAAGAGCCCCTGGCTTCACAAGGGAGAGCCAAAGGTGCTTGAACCTGCATCTCTGCTTCCTTCTAATTCCCAGGCATGGAGAAAACCTAAAGCTGCTGTTACCTCCTTATTTTCAATAATGACATGCAAGCCAATTAGGGCTGTAATGCTATAAAACATCACTGTTTAACACACTGAAATTCTCAGTGCCAGATATATTTCATCACCACATTCAGATGACATGCCAGGCTTCTCATCATCCTGAAGTCTCAATGAAAATAAAGATACACCTATGTGTAAAGTAAGCTTTGAACTTTCCTACTGGATAACAGATAAACTTTAAAGGACTTTTTATTCTGAATTCATCAGATTACACATTTCTGAAATTCTGAAAATAAAAGTTTTAAATCAGTTTTTTCTTATTTCTTCTGAACAGTTTCAGTGATTCATGTTTTTGCAAATTCTGTCTATGAAAAGGCACTTTCTCTGTGGAAGAGCTTCCCATTTTATACTGAGTTTTGTTCTTACCCTCTTTTGCCAAGTGTTGATCTAGCCAACATAAACACTGCATGACAGCTGACATGCCCTTAGTTGACAACAAAAATGTCAGAGATCCCCAAAGCAAACATCTACATACATTTTGGAGATACCAAGATTCAAAAATATGTTGCTGTTCACTTCTGAAAGTTTGACTAATATATTGCCTATTTATGGCTGGCAAATAGATTGGCATAGAAATTCCATTCTTTATTTGGTTTGTATCATCAGGAGAAGTATTGCTAGGTCAGGAGGAAGAACGAAACAGGAATCACAGCATCCAGCTTGGTTTTGCATGTAACAGAAACACGTACTCAACATAAATGACGTGTTCATAAGCTCAGAACAGCATTAGCTGGCAGTGAGTGCCTTACAAAGTAAGCCTGCAAAAGGAGAGAGAGGTAGTGAGGCAAAAGTGGGCAGAAATAGTTCTGGCTTCAGCAGAAGGTATAACATTCAAAATGTCATAAAAAAAGGAGGAATACTGAAGCTCTCTGAGCTGCAGTTGTCTAAAAAGTCACACACACTCCACACCCACATCCCTGCAGGCTTTGTGGCTCTTCAGGTTCACCTGCAGAACAGAACCTTTGCCTCAGTTTCCTGAATTTGCTCATCTCACTAAATGACTGTTTTCTTTTAAGGGCATTTCTGACTCAGACAAATTATTTCAACCCTAACTACAGAATAATGAAGAATTTGTACTGGGAAATAAACTGTATTTTAAAGGGGAAATGACACATTTACAAAGAACTCTAAACTCTCTAAGGTTCTGGGAAAGTTAGTATTTTGCATGTAATATCTACTACCTAATGACAAACTCAGTGCAAGCCTATGGGGTGTGATTAGCATTTATTACCAGACTATTTTCTTTATTATTATTTGTTATTCCACAGAGTCCAAAGTGCCTGTGTTGGAATTGCTGCCTCAAAGGCAATTCCATTTTGCAGTGCAGTCAGGCCATACAAGGGAGCTGCCTGGGGCAGGGAGGGATGTGAGAGGCACAGTTTGACACACACACTGCAGGATGAGGAGCTCAGGACAACACCCTCCAGCTTGGGGAAGAAGTTACTCATGTTCCACTACTCAAATAAAGGGAAACTTGGAATGATCTCCCCTCTACTGTCTGTCTGGATGAAGTCAAGTCATCCCTGCCAGACCCAGCTGAGCTCAGAGACTCATAAAAATATTGAGCAAATTTGTTTTTCTTGGAGCATGTATATTCCTGCCAAGAAACAATACCCTGAAGTGCTCCAGCCGTCCTTCACCTCCCTCTCAAGCTGTACCAACAAGGAGGTGCACTGAGTCCCACCTGTTTGCATGCACAGTTTTTGCTGACACAAACAGAACACATTCAGCTCCACTGCTCTGAGGAGCAGGTTAAATGTGCTTCCTTGGCAAGTCACACTGCTGCTTTTGAGGACACACTTCTGACTTTTCTTTAGACAGTGAAGCAGTAACTTCACTGCTTCTTCCCACACACAGGATTTTCTTGAGGAATAAGGGCAGAAATCACTCTGCAGCAAAATGTTGGCATTGTGGATCACTCTAGTGCCTTGCCCTTTCTTCAAAAGTGATCCTGCAGGATACTTTTGCTGTTTTCGAACCTGGAAGGCATAAACCAAGGAGCTGCCATGTGAGAGAGGAGTCACATGCTCTCTCCTGTAGTGATAAATACTGAGTGCTACATGCTGCGGCTCAAAATATTCATGTGCTCACCAATTTGCTTTCTTGATGAGCAGCCTGCCTCTTTACAGGCAACATTCTCCAAGACATCAGCAAACAACTCAGGAGAAATTAAACTAAAATATAGCAATTACATATAGGAGCCAGTTGGTGAGCACTCACTCCAGGTTTCACATCTTTGATTTTCTCCGTGACCTACTTAGGACATCATCTGAGAGGCGGGAACCTGGGGGAAAGAGCACTCAGTTGATCTTGCTGTGTGTCTCAAAATGAACTGATGTCTCATGCAGGAAGAGACTCCAGCTGAGCGTAGGTGCAGACACAGTTGTCATAATCCAGTCCAGGGAAATTCCATAAGGTGCCTTTCTGCTGGCTTGGGTAAAACTTTGTGCACTTGTAGAGACCTTCAGGGTGTGGATATATATATTTTCTGAACATGTTTCAGTGTGCAATCAAATGGCACATAATTCCTGGCTCAAGCCCTCTAAGCAGTAGGCCCATGAATCCCATACACACTCCCATAGTACACCCAAGTTTGCACTGAGGGGGGCACATCTACCCTGTAGCTCAAAAGGCACAGATCCCTTCTCTTTTAAAGGGAAAAATATCATGAGCTACACAATTTTGTGCAGATTGTGGACCACTATAGTCCCATCACTTGATTACATTACTGCAGCCCAGGTGCACATACCTGAGCAAGCCCCAACAGCGGCAGTGGGAGAGCTGCCACCAGCACAGGGAGTTGCTGGGGCAGGGAGTCCACACCAAGCTCTGCTGGAAGACTACATCACTCCTGGTGCCCTGCTAAGTCAGCATCAGCTGATTTCATACAGGCTTCTGGTCTGAGGAAGGGTGCTAAGCTGGAAATACAGAACCACGCCTCTAATTTTGTTATTAAAGAACAAGTTACTTTATGAAGTCCCATCAACTCTGCTGAAAACCTCTATAGAGATGTCCAAGAGTCATTATCCAGCACTCAAAGGGCTACATGATAAGCCCAGCTGTACCAGCCTAAGTGGTGCTACTGACTGAGCTACTACTCAGCTGCAGTGATCCTCTGCAGATAATTTAATACTGTCACAGATGACAAAACTATTTCCAGCAGGTTTACACCAAAGTCAGGCTAGACTCAACACAACATTCATTCATAGCCAGTTTTTCCTCTCAACATTGCAAGATGAGGACAAATACATACATATCTTTAATATTTATATTTATGTTCATTCCAGACATCTATTCATAGAATCACAAACCTGAAAGACTTCAGGATTTGTCTTTTTTCACATCTGCCTGTAGTAGTGCACTCACCTGTGAGGTACTTGGTAGATCTTGCTCACTCTCTTCCATGTAACTAGCAGACCAGTTAATACTACCTTGCCTCACCTGAAGCTTTACCTTCCCAGCAGCAGAGAAGCCAGAATGATATGAAACAAAATCAATAGCAATCTAGAAGACATGGATCAAAACCAACCTAAAGCAATTGCAGTCTAATTTCAGAGCTGATTCTCAGTGACACATAGAAGCACCTCTTTAATTAGCATTGTCAAAGAGTTCCATTATCAGCAATTTTGTGTTTTCAGAGGACACCTGGCCTTCCCCCAAGCATTACTGTGCACCACCTGACCCTCACTGATTATTCCTCCTGATATCTGAGGGACAGGCCAGGTAACATAAAAAACAGTTTTGCCATGAATCCTCTCTAAGCCTCTTTCCAGTTTACAAAACCTGCATGTGGGTATTTCTACCCTCTGACCACCAGCAGAAAACACCCACAGGCTGCTCTCAGAGGGCTGGGCAGCTGTACCAGAGGGCCATCCAAAGCTTTGCTAATTACACCACCCAAGAATGCTACCCACAGTCTTTATAGCCCAGTAGGACTGATCCCTGTGACCTGCTGTGCCTGAATTTTGGGTAAAAAGATAGGCTCTCCAAGTTCTTGAATATTTCTTTCTCAAGAGCTTACTTCCTACTTTCTATTTGTGTTGCATTGCATCAGGAAAATCTGATACAGACAGATCATGAAATATTAATGTATAAACTAACCCAGGACATGAAATTTAAAACTACACCATTATATGATGCTTATGCCACGTAACAAGCTACTTTATGCATTTAGATCACATCCAGAGAACCCTGAATAACCACCACTGTTTGTGTGACACCAGGAATGCTGACTGAAGTTCAGCAAGAGAATAGCAATAAATGCAGTTACAAAAGTATAACCTGTAATTTAAAATCTTCTGCGCCATAATAAATAACCAGAACTACTCTTCTTTTGGAAACAAAAGGAAATACAGACAGTAACACATGGATGCTTAGCAGTGAATTTAGGTTTACTCTGCATTACTCTGAACATTTGAAATCTCTGAAAAACTAAAGATAATATTCCTTCCTGCATCAGAAATGGGGAAAAACAAGGAATGTCCATTTGCACACATCAGACGGGATCCCAAAGAGAGGTTTTTAACCCCATTCACCTCAGTCAGTATTTTATACATTTAGATCTTGTTACTGCTTTGCCAAGTGTTCATTAATTTCAGGGACTAGTATGGTCAGAAAAGCTGATGTCATTAAGTCAAAATTGATGTAGTGTGTTTATTTATATACTCTTTTCTGAACCCAAGACACATCCAACTTCTCACAGGCCCCTCTGGAGCCCATTCTGAGCCATGGAAAAATCCTACAAAGAACTGCATTTAGTCAACTTATTCCTGGCTGTCAAGACATAATATTTCTTCCCAGCCATCTTACTCCCATAGAGAGGAAAAGCTGTCCACATGCCAGAAAAGAAAATAATGTGGTGGACAAAAGAAGGGAAACTCACGTTGGGGAACATAATAGGAAGGCACAAGCAAAATCCGGAATAAATCCAGCAAATATAAGCAACCAGTCCCAATGTAAAACACAGTTATGATGGGCAGCCGAGGGAGGTCTCCTGGGCATTAGTTCATCCATTTTTGTGGGGGCTTATAAACCTCCAGTTGCTCATTCTCATTTCTGCCATGAAAACTTCATGGTAACAAATTCTACATTTTTTTTCCAAGTTGACTATTCAGTAAAATGTGTAGTCAGTGACATTTGCAACCCACTGATTCAGGCCATTAACTTTTCTAATATCATGATCCATTGACATCAGAAACATCTCATCAGTTATACCACATTCCCTGCACTTGTATTTCACCAAAATGCTGTGAATAAGCCACAGTCAGTGGTCAATTTCTGCTCAGCTTCCACCTTGCTGTTTTAATTTCTTCTCCTAGCAAATAGTCCTCCTCTGTTTGGCTTCTATTTTTATCTAGGCTCATGATCTCTGCCCGTGTGCTACCATGCACTATTTTAGTTTACCAGGATAATCCAGAGCTCCTCCACAGTTTGTTTTTCTAAAGACTGAAAATATTTTTAACTTTTGATACATTTTGTGTTGCTTTAGTTTTGTTCAATTTGTTTTTGGGGCTTTTTTCCAGTAAGCAAAGATTTTTTTTCTTTTATAAGGAGGGAAAGATAGAGGAAATTGTATTTCACCCAAATGTACCTTCTCAGCACATTGTGTCTTGCAACCCAGTAAAACACCCAGGATTGGTCTCAACACTACAGAAACTAAATAATAAAATCTGGTTACATAACATTCAACTTAGTGGCATAAAATCAGAACCCTACTGAAAATATAAGAGAATGGCACATGCTGTAAAGCATAAGTGTCTTATACACATATTGAAATTGATTTTCTCATTACTTAGAAGGATTTTCTTTTGAATAGTGGGTACTTTGAGGAGGAGAGGAACCTGTGGCAGTGACTGGAACAAGGACCTAATTTCTTTACAAAGTTGAGGAAATATCCACATAACCACACACCATCTGTGCTCTTGCCTTTTTATTCTCCTACTGCACTGCCTCCTGCTTAAGTGTGTGTGTGTTTATCTTGTGGGCTGGCTTGGCTGCCTTGCTCAGGAGTGTCCTGAGACAGCCCCAGCCCAAGCCTGTCTGCAGACGTGTCCCATGCCAGGGCCACCAGGACATCTCCTTTCCTTAGTGAACAGAGCCTCTTGCCCCAGATACCAAGATCTGAGTCCTGACACAGCCAGGCCACAGGTGATTTACCATCCATGACACCACAGAAAGGTTCTAACAACAGTCAATTATTTTCATGGGGACAGGTTTTGTTGTTCTTCCAAGGGGCAGGACAAACCTCACTGAACAAGACTTTGCAGAAGGTCTTTCCTCTCCTTCTGACTCAGAGCATCTCGTCCCACAATCAGCTCTCTAAAGTGCTGTAGCACACAGGGCAGCACTCAGCCCTTCAGTTACAAAATGCATTCTTCTCCTTTGCAACCTGTTATTTGTTTGAATATGTTCTCTTCCCAGGTTAGCAACAGCTTTTAAGGTTCAAAAAGAATCTGAGAGCAATAATTTTCTCTGGGAAGACCTTGTACAACTTTACAACTGCTGGGTGACACTGAACAAATGACCTCTTTCACATAAATTTGGTCCCAGTGCAAACTATTTGTGACTTGAATATTTCCTGTATAGGTCTGCAGAAAGGGAGCAGAGCCATGTGGGAAAGGAAGTTATGCAGAAAGCAGCTTTACCACTTTGCTATCTGTTTCAAAAGGGCAGTGTAAATTACTTCTCCCTTTTGAAGCATTTAAATTCTTTGTTGTAAAGCACATCAAGTGTTCTTAATTACATGATCACATTTTCTATCTCAAATTTTAAGTCCCCTGACTCTTTGATAAACTAGAGAAAATTTGTTTTGGTTTTGCACTACTCAGAGAGAGTTGTAAATATAAGAAAGACATTTCCATTCTAATAATATTTTCCGTCTAGCAGTTCTGCAGCATCAATCGGAAAGATACCAATCACAGAAAAAAGTTCTATTTCTAGGTGAGCTATTCATTTTTAGAGAGAATTAGAGCCTTTATAAAAATTCTCAGAAGCAGAGCCAGTGAAAAATAATAATAATCCTTTAAAACCTGACTGTAATGTATTTTATTTTTGTTTTAAGATTACAAGGAAAGGACATCTTGCCTTTATATTAACAAAAATGCTGACAGTACTTATTAAAAAAGAGCAATGAATACTGTAGTCTAAATGTAGGCATATTCAGGAATATTCAGAGCTGCAGTATCTTCCCTCTCTTTGCTGAAGCTCGAAGAACTACAGCCCACACTTTCTAACCCAAATCCAAACCCAGGCTCCCAAACCCACATTTAAGCACCTACACAGTTTCAGACTAATTTTAGGTAGCCACCAAGCTGAAAACACTTGGCCAATACTTACACTGCTAATTCAGTGTCTGGGATGATGGTTGTAAAGGCTCTGGGATTATGCCTAACACTACAGCTGTGTTGATGCATGCTCACTACAAATATAGAAAAAAAATCCTCCAACACACCCAAACTCAGCTCCAACAGTTATTAAGGCACCAACCCAGTTACCATCTCAGGGCATCTCCCACCCCCTCGTTTTTTCCGTTCCTCACAGATCTTCTCTGCTCTGATTAACTACCCCAAAGCTCCTGTCTCAGCCCCTGTGGGTACACAAGGGATAATGCCAGCCAGGATAACTATTAGTATTTCCTACTAACCTCACAGAAGTGGTGCCAATCATAGATTGGTGATGAGGGCCCTTGCTCTCTTTTCTCTCCCCTCAGCACACTTGGCACATTTCTCATCACTTGTATCATGCAGCCGGCCAAGTGTTTTGAGAGAATGGGCCAAAAAATTACTTTATAAACTGTCTAATGCGTAAATGTGTTCAGGCAGAGCAGAGAAAAGCCATTCTCCAAGGCAGTACAGTTCTTACCACAGCATTACTCAGAGCTGCGTGGAGGAACAGGAAAATCAGATAATCTATAGCCACCAAAAAGTAAGCATGACTCAATTGGAGTGACTCACAGTTCTGACTAACCTGTTTAACAGCTCTCTTTTTAAAAAGAACCAGTTTTGAAATAATTTCTGTGTGTTCTTCCTCAATTGCCTTGCATTGCACAGTTTTAAAGTGGTTACCAAAGCACAATCACAGTGCAGATCTAAGCAAACCACGACGACGCTTAAATGTATCTCGAAGTTTTAAATAAAACATGGAGTAAATAAGTGCTAGGAAGATGTATTTGTCTAGAACCTAGCAGATTATTCCTTAGTCGAACAGAAGGCAAATGCAGCTGAATGCCAGGCTGGGAGGATGGAGGGTTGAGTCATGCTGCTGTCAAGTGCCTGCACCCAGCCTGCAGGTGCACTACACTCATCACTCCGTTGCATTCCCGTTTTGCGCAGTGAATTTCCAGCAGAATAAAAAAGTAGCTGAGTCCTCTCCCAGAAGCAAATGCAGCTGGGGTCAGGAACAGCAATGTTTTTAAGGAGAATTTGAGGAACAGTCATCTCCTGGCATAAAGCAGTTTGCATTTTTAAATCAACAGGGATATTGTAACAGAGATGGAAGTTTAGAGTTCATTCATCATTAGCCTACCCTTCAGTACAGGGGAAGTATTCCTCCTAAAATGCCATTAAAATGAATCCCCACTGTTAGAAATGTTTATAAAACCATAACTACTCTTTGCATCCGTGATGTAGAGTAGACAGATTAATTTATTAGTAGCTCATTCTTATAAATAGTCATATATCAAACAGCAAACAGGCAGGAGAAAAGTAACCAAATGAAACCCTTTCTCCAAGTGAATCATCGAAGAAAAGGGTTTTCTAACTTCACCAGTTACCACAAAGTGTCCTGTCAGCCTCTGCAGCAAATGAGGCTCATATCCACCGAAAGGAGCCAGAACTAACCAAAAAGGCTGGGAGATCAGCTGAAGAGAGATACAGAAATTGCCCATTGTATGGTGCTCTAATTCATCTGCCATTCTACTCTATCTCTTGGTGAATCTGTAGAGGTACCACGTTTCAAAATTACACTTAACATCTAAAACTACACATGCAATAAATCATCCATGTAATATTCCTCAAGAGTCACTAAGCACCTTTATCTGACATTGCCACTAATGGAAAAGAGGATTAATGGGTTTTGCTATTATTTATTAACCTCCCCATGACCGTAGAAAATCCAGTTGTTTTCCCCAAGTTGTTGCTGAAGGCCTTGACCCAAATCCCTACTTACAGCCTTAGGTAACAACAAACAAAAATGTTGTCATTTCAGGGGTTAGGCAGTAACCAAGGACAGATTAAATTTAATCCATACTGAAAGTACAATTTGATTCATGGATTGATTCATGGATTAATTAACAAGTGCTGAGGACCAGTCAAGCATCTCCGTCTGCTCTCTGGAAGAGTTTCCATGACATTTTTTTTTTCAGAAAATGTTTACTTATGTCTGCTGATGAATTCCTGATTTTCCACTGTCCTCAGCATCCTCACTCCCTTGTTTGTGCAGTGTATACTTTTAAACAGATCTGGAATTGTTCCACACTCATAAGTGGTTACAAATAATGCAGCAGTCATTGTAATATACCATTTAATCTACCTTTAGGAGTTTCATCTGATGCATCAAAGCTGCAGAGAATCTGTACATAACAAATATGCCAATGCACAGATATTCAAGATTTCACCCACATATTTTTTGGCTCAGAGCAAAATAAGACTATAAAGCATTTCTCCAAGTTTATTTTTAAGAGGTGGTCATTTCATTTCCTGGGAAAAATCACACTATGCAAAAACTGTATTATGCAACCCTGCATTCATTAATATTTCATTTGTCAGCAGAAGCCAGCTCCAATTTTCAAAATCCATTATGAATGTAGGGAATGATGCCCATGAAAGAGTGAGTCACAACACTGCTGCCACTTGAAATGAGTAGTCATCAACATTTTTCATAATGTCCTCTGATCTGTGAAAAAAATAACTTTCCACTTAAATAGGAAAAGTTTGACAAAACTGGAAGCACATGTTTCAGATATAATCTCAAAAATAGTGACCTTTTCTGATGTTGTTTAAAAGTAGTCTTAACAAAATTAAATATCTATTATCAGCAGCAATCTGTTTTCACAGCAACACAAGGTGCACAAGCAGAATAACGCTGGGACATGGTCCCTCCCATGACAGTGAAATTGCATTGTGTACCTACGTACAAAAGAATTACTGTGAATTTCAGGGAGATAATGACGAATTCCTGCAGACCTCAACCAGCTTCCCAGACAGGCTTTTATTACCTGGTTGCATTGCAACAGTCTGCAAAACCTGCAAAGGAGAAATCCCAGCACTACCCTTGCTTTTAATTCTTGGTTTCTGTCATACAGAGTCACGCAGGAATTCAGCACCAGTGGTGCAGCTGCCCTGCTCCCAAAGCACAGGCCTGAGATGTGCACAGAACATCCAGCAACACTCAGCCCTAGGCCTCATCCAGGCACTTCCCTGGAAAGCTGCCGAGTTATTCATGTGTTAGATGAGAGACTCTTCACCATGGAGCTCCCAGGACATGCAGAGCTGAGTCAGCTTTCTGCAGCAGAAAGCTCTGCTGGGCTCTGCAGACACCCTACATTTGCCTTGCTATCTCCTTCACTGTCCTTTTATTTTCTTCACCCGCCTCATCTCACACTTGCAAAGCTGCTGGTGTCCTCAGGAGGAAAAACCTTAAAAGTTGTTACTTAAGGTGCATCCTCCACAATTAAATAATTGAAGGAGATAGCCTCAAAACTTCTCATATATAAGCAGACTGCCACAAGTTCTTCCTTAAGTCAAAAGGAGACAAGCTGGATGTCTGCTTCCAACGTAGGACCATTGCCATCATTTCATATTGTCATTGTAACATTGATAAAGACAGCACAATCCATTTCTTGGTACAGAACAGCCAGTTATGCCATGAAACATCCTAGGAATCCAAATAACCACATAATTCCCATAAGTCAAACCATCATCCAGACATCTGTGTTTCTATATAAGGTTCCACAGTATGCAGCTTTCAGAATATAATTTTTGCTACTGCTTAGGTCAACAAGACCTCAGAATTCACCCGGTTGTAAGATTAAAAACAATCACACATCTATGAGTACCTTAAAACCTGTCATAAATCCATTTCAGATACCAGCATCTACATAACAAAGTGCCTTCCTTCTATTACTCACACAAACAAAAATTAAAAATATACCAGCACTTTTTGAATCCAACTTCATATGGAGCTACTTTGAACTGTTTCTAGCATGACTTTGCTAAATCCCTGTACATTGAATATGAGCTTGAATATTCTTTTCTAGTTGCTATTTAAAGTAAGATCAAAACTGTAAAGGACTGGAGTAATAAATGAAGGGATTAAAAAAAGTGGTATTGCTTTCTTAAAAATCAGTTTAAGAAAACAGAAGGGGACCAAAAAAGGCCTGGCAGGGACATGTTGATGCTCACTGGTTTACTTATACCAGGTCAGTAACCTGCTAAAGCCCACCTTGTTCCACACACTATGCATATTAAAAAGCCTTTTGACTTGTGGAATCCAAGCCAGGCTAAGGACAAGATAAAAAAAGGAGAAATAGACTGCTCTTACGTCTGAAAATAAATTAAAAGTTAATAAACTGTGGAGTGTGAGCAGAAATTAAACCCATGAAATACTGCAAAGGGCACAAGTACCTCAGGTCATGGTTGTCAAGAAGGCTGACAGAACCTGAATTGGTCAAGTGGCACTGAAAGAAAACAGAGAAGAAGGGAACCAGTCTGGTGTTGAGCTTGAAAAAGAAAAGACAGAGAAGTAGAAAAATTGAATCTTGGTAAGTTTCCTACAGCACAGAATGAATTAATTATGATAACAGAAATATTAGACTAGAATAAAAAGTACTGATAAGAGTCAAGGTAATTTATCTTTCCAGTATTTATAGAAACACAGAAATCCTTTTTTTTTCTCCAAAACTTGTAATAAGGTTCTGCAAATCAAACTGTTTAGATGAGACATCTTATGGGTGACCCATTCTTACTGTGCAGTGGTAAAGACACTGCCACGCTTGACATAATTTCCAGCTATATCTAAAAATAGGCTGTCGATCACTGAAAATTTGCAAACCTGATTATTCCAAGGCAGAGGTTTGGGCTGGTGAATATGCTTGATTTGTTTTGTTTTCCATTCAAAAATGTCAGGGATGTTACACCACCTTTACATTGAATTGATGCCCAAGCACAAAAAGGCATCTGCAAACTCCAGCCATGGAGCCAAGCCCAGGGGGCTGCTCTTTAACCTCAGCACCCCAGAGTGTGAGGACTCAAAGCCTAGGAAATAGATACACAGACAGCAACATATGCAAACAGGAAAACACCATCTGCATTTCTCCTTTGTTTGTGTATTCATCAAATTGCATTTCTGCATGTGCAAATGATCAGTTGGTTGTATAATTATGTATGCTCTTCTTATTTGCATCAAATCATGATAAAACTAATGCCAATTGTATGAAAAACTGACTTTTGGTGTGTGTGCCTATTTTGATCTTCTGGTAGTTTGCTAATACTAATACTAGGGTTGAGAATATTCTGTAGAGTACAGTTTATAACAACCTCTGCGAGTTTGAAACAATTAGAAATAGTTACAGCACTGACTGATAAGAATTCATATTAAAATTAAAATTACCATAAAATCTTTTTTTTTTTGTACCTGTTTTCCTTTCTGGATGTGATAAAAACTAGTCATTTATTAACAGAATTGTATGGAGACTTTTTCATGTACAGCTACCTCAGATGGGTATAAGATATATACTGTGATTTACATCAGCCACAGAGAGATTTTCATCTTAATTCATTCTCTCCTGTTGCCAGCTCTAATTTGCAGATGTTGTAGGCTTTCAGTCTAAAACAGAAGCAGAAATTCTGGCATGTTCAATGTTTGGAAAAATTCATATCTGCAATGATAGAGGCTAAACAGATGGGCAGATGAAACTGGGGGACAGAAATAAATCATGCCTTGATGTTACCTGCTCAAGAGAAAACCTTGCATGGGTTTCTAGAGCTAAACTAAAACCACACTTTTCAGAACTCCATCACTTAGTCATCAGTGACAAACTGATGAAAAAAGAAGTGAAAAGTAACCAACACAGTACCTATTTTTATCCAAAATAAAACATTTCCATTTGCAGATCTTTTTAAAGAGAAAAAATATGAAATAGTACATGGAGGGATTTACAAGGAAAAAGTAAGAAAAGAGATGCTTACCCTCTCCCTCTCTTTTCAGCCTCTCAACATCCTACCATTCCCATAATTCATGCACAAATTATACCAGGAACCACAGTTCAATCTGTCTGTCCTGGAGTGTGAATATGAACTTCAGCTGTTCAATTCCAGAGAGTTTGCCCCAAACTCTGGGCTACAGAGAACCACTCTCTCCTGACCTCACCTGTTAAACAGCTCCAGTTTGTACCATAATTCAGCACAAGGGAGGATTAAACCTCTGGATGCAACTCTTGGTTTAGTGACACCCAATTGCCCTCATGAATACCATTTCCCAAACCTAAACACTACAGAAATGCTTCCATGATCTTAGAGAAGAAAAATTACTTGGCAAGTTAGGGACTCATTTTTTCACCAAAAGCAATCTCATAAAGCTGCACTTTCCAACCAGTCTCTCATTCTTTTTACAAGGTACAGTCAAGCTCAAAGACACATGTTTCTGTACAGAAACACAGCCAAGTCATCCTCTGGCTGGAGATGACCTAGAACTGAAGAGTTGTTCCGGAGCTCTGGTGCTGTTCCTGATTTCTGAGGGCATCCTGGCATATAAGTGTGTTCAATAATTGTGTTCAGCACTCGTGGCAGGGGGAGGTCATGCCCTGAGTTCCTGTCCTAGTCTTATCACAGCACTGAAACAAGCAGATGCTCTTCTGGAGGATGAGGCAAAGATGTGCCAATCTTTATCTACAGCAACTTTATCAGACCAAATGAAAAGTCCAGTGCCATTCAACACAAAGCACAAAGCAGCCAATGCCCTCCCTCAGCAGGTTATTAAACAGATATTTATACAGTGTTTTGCACAGAAATCCTAGATTATAATTTTCATTCGAGTGAAGTTCTTTATTTACAGCAGTGTGACACAGAAAGCAGTAATAAGTCCAGGCTACCAGTGGAACTGTATTGCTTCTAGTCAGTTCTTTATATAGGCTGAAAAGAGGATGTCACAAAAGTAGGTATGCATATAGATGCATCCAGTTTTTCTAATATTCACCATTAAAAGTATCACAGATATAAAACTGTCACCAGAACACAGTGGCACTGAGTTTAGTATTCTGACTACTTGCCATAACTTTCAGGATCAACATCATTTTGCAGGTAATTTTATATATTAGCATTCTAGTGGAACTCGGTAGCATTGAATAATGCTACAGCATACATAAAAATGCTTTAAGGTCAAATCCAGCGCACAGCAATGAATAGAAGGGCCATAAAGTTAGAACCAACTCAGGATGGAAGTTTAGTTTTGACTGACATAAGTCAGAAGTGTTGGTGAATGGTTTATTCCCATTCTTCCTGCCTGGTGTACTGTATGCATTTTCACTCAATATTTCACATGAGACAGATGAATCACATGTCTTGATCTTCCCTCATGGAAAACCTTGACTCATCTTCCCAGTCCCTATTAAAAACCTTAGTATAACACTCTTATAAGCCACAAGCACTGAAGAACACAAAACTGATTTGCTTATTAACAGATATAAATACTTTTAACTGAATATTTGTATAAAATAATGAAGCCATAAGCAGCAGGACCTGAAAACACTCTAAGCTGCAGCAAGCTGCAGCCAGCACACCCCCAGTGGACTGTGGCAGGGCAGCTGATGCTGCTCAGGCCCAAAGCTGTGCAGCTCTGAACCACAGAACCAGAGCAGAGCTGCTGCCAGGCCCCTCGGCTGCAGCGTGCCCAGCACACTCCAGGCTGCCAGCTGCTGCAATGCAGACTTGCTCTGCCTGTCTAGATGTTCTCTGGGAAATTGATCTGGCTTATTTATGACCACTACACCATCAGAGCATCAGGAGCTGCTTTCTCAAGCCCTAGTGATGGGCCCCATTAATTTTATTGAAACACAGATTTCACATTAGAGTTTTGATCTGTCATTTTGACAAAGACACCAATTCTCAGACAGAAATTTTCATCAAGCATATGTTATTTCCTGCTAGGATACTGTATATATTTTCTATTTCAAATTACAGAGAGCCTCTATACATGCTAATGATAAATTATACCCTGCAATACCTTTATGTACAGTATGCAGTCCCAGAGTCCCTAAATTATTCATCATGATGTGCTTCAGAAGCAGAATTTGTTCATATCTCTTTAGGTAGTTGGAAGCACAGTAGTTCTATTTAACCTATTCCATACACTAGCAGAGTTAATTTGGTTAATATTAAGCAAAATAAATAAGTATTTTCTTTTGGTCCTCACATCCATATTTTAAATTAATCTAGGAGGTCCAAATCACCCAATCTTACTTTCAGTTCAAGCCTTACAAATAAGGACATCACAAAAGCTAAGGAACTATGACATGACAAAAGGCAATGTGTAGCTGAAGATCAAAAAGAGAGAAATTACCTAAGTGCTGGAGTAAATTCTTCAGGGATGTTGCTCACTCTCCATCCCTGGTGGGGAGATCAGGTCAGACAAATGTCTGTGAGGAATGGTTTAAGTGGAGTTTACCTTTCCTTCAGGCAGAATTATGGATTAGATGATCTCCTGAGGCTCCCTTCAGATCTATGAGGAATCAGTTCACAAACACAGCAGCATTAATCACTGTCTTTGGAGTGGCCTTCCTGGCCCTTGTATCTCTCATGATGATGCTCAAGAACTGCAGGTTCTATAGCAACCCCACAGAGCTGCTTCACCTCCTTCCACAGGGCAAAGCACTGGCAATCAGTAACACTTTGAGACTTGATAGAACTGGTACATCATTTTCTTCAGCTGGCTGTGTCTTTCAAGGTAAGGCAAAGTGCTCTAAAGCATTTCAAGCAACAGGCTTTCTAGTTGGCTGGCAAAATCATTATAC
Source organism: Drymodes brunneopygia (assembly GCA_013400955.1). Classification (NCBI taxonomy): domain Eukaryota; kingdom Metazoa; phylum Chordata; class Aves; order Passeriformes; family Petroicidae; genus Drymodes; species Drymodes brunneopygia. The sequence goes on along the minus strand of VZTZ01039753.1, from coordinate 641,706 downwards.
CTCATGTGGTGAGAAGGAAAAAGCAATGCACTTTCAGGGTTCAAAAAGTTGTGAGTTTGAGAGCTGCTTGAAGGGAATGAGGATTAAGGGAAGGCCTCCTGCACCTGCAGGTTCCTGGCACTGCCCCAAGACCATCTGTGCAAAAACCTGTGGGAAGGAGAGATTTATATATTCAATGTATTAAATCTTTTTTTTCTGTTCTGTTCTGCTTTGGGGCACTTACACTCCTTCTCAAGATCCTGTCAACAAACTAAAATAATTCTTTCTATTTTAAAGTTCCCTCAGCAGAAGCTAAAGGATGGTAATAGCTCCATGAAAGCCAGGCATTCATTTTTATCCCCTCCTCACTGCCCAGTATCTCCAGGTCAGAAACAGGTTTTCAATTTCCCTTTTGGCACCCACAGCAGATCTGTTACAGGAACACACAGTTCTGTGTAAGCAAGAAATCCAGAGACACAGACAGGCAGTGTCTTTGTGGAGCAGGCAGACAGAAACTGATACCAAAATCCTTGTGCACTTTGGGGGGAAATGGCAAAGTTTTAATGGAATTTCTTATCCTGGAACTATTCATTCAATTATACCTAAAATATAGCTTGAAATGTAACAGGCAAACCACAGGAGAAAGTATTTCCAGCATTACTTTCTCCTCTTTTACCATACACCTCAAATAAGTGACAGCTGATATAACAGAAAAATAGCCTGACTTATCGAGAGAAGTAAACAGAGAGCAATTCAGAGAGAACAAAACAAGATTGAGCTTGCATTTTATTCTCTTGGCTTTCAAGTGAGCACTTGCCTGAAACATTATGAACTGTCAGAACAGAGCAGCAGCATATATTTCCTTTGTGTTAGGAGTCTTGTTTCTGTTCATAAGAGCTGATTAGCCCCAAATGTTGGGGGAAGAAGACAACAGCATATCTTGCACTAAGGGAAGTCTTGCCATGCTTGGGAGTGGGCAACAGAGGTCAAAGCAGCAGCTGCTGTGTCAAACCACTAGATGCAAAATCCAGTGCTCAATCTATGTCTCATTAATATGAATATTAGAAAGGTTCTATTACTTTTCACAGTTTCAAGACTTAGGTCAATTGCTTCCCAGGAATTTCAAAGCTTCATAAAAGGTCTTTGAAAAAATTAGAGGTTTCTTGGCATAGATTTGGTTGCAAAATCCGTGACCAGTATCATATCTGGACAACCACTATTACTATAAATGCAATATTATATAAAATAATATAAAAGGCAAAAATCGATTAGGAGCCAATTTTTTCAGCATTACTTAAGATACTGCTCACCTGAGGAAATACATAAAAAGTAGAATATTCACTTTTGAAAGGGAACGTAAATGGCATTCTAACAGAGAGTAATGTAAAGCAATTCTTTCGATAGCATGAAATAAAATACCTAAAAACATAATGCCAAATGAAAACAGAATGCAAGTTCCTAAGACTGCAAGGAAATTACCAAAATTATTTCACTATACTGGAAATTCATCACAGCGTCTTTGGTACCCAATCAAGAAAAAAACCAAAACCCTGAGGTACTTTTATTTATATGTACAGACATACACAGAGATACATTTCTGTTTCTTATAGGTATTCTCCCTGCCTGTTGATGTTCTTATTTTTAACTGAACTGATAAAACAGAACTTCAGAGTTCTATTCCGCTTATTTATTACCTAATTTTTCATTAAAAGCTACCATGATCACCAGTAGGACCTGTGCTACATCACGGAAGCTGGAATAAAATGTATTTCTCATTAGGTTTTGCATCACTGGAGCATATAAGTGAATTCGGGAGAGAAAATTATTCAAGTGATGAGTACCTTTAGCATCAAAGAGCTTCACAGCAGATGATATAAAATTTAGTAACTCATAAGTGAGTTAATTTTCAGATCTATTGATCTGTCTTTAAGATTTTGGATTCTAAATATCTATATATGTAACATTTTACAGCAGTACTTTGGAAAATTTTGGAAGAAATCACCTTCTATAGTGTGCCACCGTGCACACTGGAGTCCTAACTCATCCTGAGAGCAAACATCCACAGGAAAGCAGTTCTGTGTGAGCCAGTGTGTGCCCAGGTGGCCAAGAAGGCCAATGGCATCCTGACTTTTATCAGAAACAACGTGGCCAGCAGGTCCAGGGAGAGCTGGGGGTGTTTAGCCTGGAGAAAAGGAGGCTCAGGAGGACCTTATGGCTCTCTACGAAGGAGGGTGTAGCCAGGGGAATTCAGTCCCTTTTCTCAAGTAACAAGTGATAGGACAAGAGGAAGCAACCTCAAGTTGCCCCAGGGCAGGTTGAGATGGGATATTAAGAAGAATTTCTTCCCAGAAAGGGTTGTCAAGCAGTGGCACAGGCTGATCAGGGCAGTGGTGGGGGCACCATTCTGGAGGTATTTAAAAGACATGGAGATGTGGTGCTTAGGGGCATGGGTTGGTGGTGGACTTGGCAGTGCTGGTTTAACAGTTGGACTCAATGACCTTTAAAGGTCTCTTCCAACCTAAACTGTTCCATTACTGCATGAAGCTACCTCACAACAGACATCACATTCTCAGCAAAAGGTAATATATTTAATAGACTTCATGCACACCAAACAGAAGATCTCAAGAGATCACCAGTGCTTTTTTAGTACTTCAGAGCTTAGAAATCTCTTCAGGCACAAGGCAGTAGTTTTCTATCCAACTCTATCTGAAAACATCTGGGAAAACAATCGTGCTGCTGATCAGTGGAGATAAACCCTATAGGGGGAATAGTAGGGTCATCTCTATGGCCCATCCATATTCATGATGAGTGGTAAAATAATCTGAGATTTTCTAAACAATAGGGACACATACCAAGGATGTCCTGTCATCACCCAACTCAGATATTAGGGTTTATGCCAAACTTAATAAAAAGGAAAGTAATGGAACTCCTAGAGTACCTCAATTGTCTAAATCTGTATCAGAATTATGCAGATATTTGTTTTGCACATTTTCAAGTATTACCACAATGCCTCTCCTTAGAAACAGACAAAGAAAAGCATTTGAACTGCAGAAGTACTGTCTTTAATGGCTTGGTGTTGGGGTTTTTTGCCTCTTCTCATTATTTAAAAAAAGAATAAATATTGACATCTTGAGACCTTTGCAGTTGTCCTGGAGTCATTAATCTCTGGCTGATCTAATAAAATCAGGCTTTACTTATATTTCACTGATACCTTGTGATAGCCTTGCATGTACCCCTCAGCTTGTTAGTCATTATATTTGTACCAGAGAACATGAAATATGACACTAGAAATGAATCACTTTATTTTGTGAAGAATAAAAATCACCACTGTATTTAAAATGTGAAACACTTCAAAAAGTGTCTCATTCTCTATTACCAGTACCATGAATAAAGTGAATTTTTTATGCCTTAAGTGGAAGGCAGAATGGTGACTGTCATACAATTACAGTCTCACCAATTCTACCATGAGACAAAACAATAAACACTCTTTAGAACAACTCCCTCTGCCAAGCAAAATAAACCTTGTTAAACTATTTGAAAAATTTCTTCTCCCTTGCAGTTTCTGAACACTGAAATTTTTGGAATTTGACCTTTACATATTCACATTCTTCGATTCTTTGGCCCTTAATTGATTTCATTTCTACATAAATGCAGGAGTGCAAGCGCACGCACAAAATATGTTTACAATAACTAGAGAAGCATTTGTTGCTACCAGCTTGTTTTTCATGTTTTTTGTGCAAAAGTACCACCTACAAATACAATTCCTACATAAGTTGTGCCCTTCTGTTTCCAGGGAAAAGACTCTCTCATGCCATCACTACCACTCTTGATTTTCCCATTAGTCTCCTGCACAGGCTGCTGTCTCTATGTGAGAAATGCACCTGGCAAGACGCTGAAGTGTTCAGAAATCAATAGAAAAGGAGCATAAAATGAGAAAGGAAACCGTCCCAACATAAATTATTTGTTGTTCCGTTCCAGCACTTGTGTTTCTCAGTCAAAAGCACCCACCTTGACGGTATTTTAGTTTTACCAAAACTAGAAATCATGCATTGTTTGAGGACAAGCCCTGACAACATGTGTACAGGTATACATTTTTCCTTATATTTATTATAGATCAATCGGGAGTTTCAGTGCATCCCAAATATTAAAGAAGCATTGTATAGTTTGTTAATTTTACAGCCTGTTAACTATGATTCAGCCAACTTATATCTACCTCATCTCAAGAAAGAGGGAGATTTACAGTGAAGTTAGCATATAAAAAAACCCACCACTAACCCAAGGCAGTACTGAAAAATGGGTCAAGGAAATGAGGAAAGAAGAGAATTCTTATGTCAGGAACCCATAATTCAATTTGCTTCATGTTCAAATCAAGAAAAGAATCAAAGATTAGGAGCCATTAAGAAAAAGTAATGTACCGATAAAGTATATGTATGTGTAACAGATTTTTTGGCAGTTCTAACTTTGACAGAATTCAGGTCTGTAGTTTGGGTGGTTTTATTTATTTATTTTGCCTACAGTTTTTAATTTATTTTAGCTTGATTCTTAGGTGTTAATCTGCTTATTACATCCCACACAAGACACTGAAATATACTACAATATTTCAACCTATTTTGATTTTTGCTTTTTGAAGAGTATACATAGTTACCTTCTCACTTTAGTTTCTTTTGAGAATCTTTGTAGTTATCATCATATTTAATATTAGAGAAAAAAACCTCATATGGAAATGTCGAACCCAGTAATCTTTTAAGAACATCACCCCACAATCTTTTTCATTTTGTTTCTGTGGAATATCTAATCATAATTACCCCAACTAATGCATCTGCAGCATCTCAACCCTTCAGCAAAGCAGCCCACAACTAACCACAGGTTTATGGATCCCTCTATGCAGGCTCATCTGAAGGTGCTCACACCCTCTGTGGCTTCAGCCTCCTGTTTTCTATTTATTTACCAGCAAGCTGGGATATCATTTTCATTGCTTGTCTTGGGCAATTCATAGGCTAAATTAAGTTTACCTCTGTATTTCCTTTTTAAGCGAGACAAAAATACAATAATTGATAGCATGTCTTAAATATTCCTTGAAATTGCATTGGCAGGAAGCCAGAGAATAATGTGAATGGATAAATCATTGCCAGCCACCAGCCTGGCCCAATGAGGGGCACTTATTTTCTGGGTATGTGGCCTGATGATACTGAGATGATCCTCATTAATTCAGTGACTTTGGGCCCCTTTTGGTATCAAGCATGATTTAACAGCCTCCAATTGACAGACATCTATATCAGACATTGCTGCCCCTCTGTGTTATTACATGTCTATTTTTTAATGAGAACCTGTTTTATTGCCTTAGTTTTAGATGCCACTTTCAGAAGGTTGTGAACTCCTTGAGCTTGGAACAGTACAAAAAGAGTCCTTGCTGGGGGACAACCGTGCCATGGAGAGATTATTTTTAGCTCTTAAGAAAACTAGACAAAATATTGCCTCAGTCTGGATAGGAAACTGCCTAAAAATAGACATATCAGAAATCTTTCCTTTTGTCCAGTGTGTTTCTCATAGGAGTGACCATCTCCCAGCAGAAGCACTCACCGAACGGAGCTCAGACTCTGAGAAGCAGGAAATATAACCCCTCGAAACCTTGCCTCTAAAGTTTTTCTTTCCTGCATTTTCCAACCAGTTCAAAAGCCAGCCAGTAGAAGAAGTAACCCAGCCTTCCTCACCCCCACCACTACCTTGGTGAAAAGGCCAAGGCAGAATAAGGCATTGAGCCCAGCAGTAAAACACACGCAGTTTGCCCCTCAGTACTGCTTATGCAGGTCATGAGAAATAATGGCATCTAGTTATTTGTTACAACAGGACAATTATTCACCCAAGGGTCCCCCTGTGCACTGGTTTCTGAACTCCTTGAAAATAATGCCGAAAAAAGAGGAGATGGCTCAGCTTTTGGCCACCTGGATCACACTTCCAGTGTGAATTGATACACTGATCCCTCGAGGGTTGAACCAATGCCTGAGGTATGAACTTGCTGCTGTTCTTAATGGAATTTGTACTTCAGCTAAGCACAGCATTAGAAAAGATGCTACAGTAAAACATGGCTTGAACAATTAAACAAGTTTTTTATGGCTTCACTAAAAGCTGAAATATTATCTCCATCTTAACCTACACAAGACAAAGCTGCAAATAAACTGAAGGTATTGACAGATGCCTTAATACCAGTATTTAACATAAGGAACAATAGTGTAACAAATTCCAGAACTCATCAGTGCTCAGAAACGTCAATGTCATCTCTCAAATAGGCAAAAAAGACAATTAAACCATCTCCCTCCCTAATAAAACCATTCCTTCCTAGTCAGCAGGAACGTGAGAAAGATTCTCTCTGCCAAAAAACCTGATTTTGTCCTGACCAGCAAGATATAACAACATTAAGAACACCCAAAACAAGAAGTTCAAAGACAGACATAGATAGATAAATCTATCCTTGTGCTCTATGTCAGGATATGAAAGGGAGACTTTAGACAGAGCCCAGAGCTCCCCTGCAGTCAAAAAGAAAGAGGTCTTAGAATTTTGAAATATCTGGCTATTGAGCAACAAAAATTCCATCTCCTAGTGAGAAATTTAAATCCCCCTGATCAGAGGGAGAAAAGCAATAGTCGGTGACCAGCTCAGGTGCCTGTGCTGACCAGGCAGGCAAGATGGACATTAGGGGTATTCCAGTCACACTTCAGATGTCAAAGCACAGCCTAAGCATCAAATGTCTCAAACATCCACCCTAAAATTAAGCTAAATTGGCAACCTTCTCATAAAAATATGTTTATCTAGATGTGGATATTTATATGAGTACTCACTTTCAGATAAACATGAATACCTCAGTCTGATGACCAGGCAATAAAGAGCTAATATATTTTGGCTAATTTAAAATTGAACCAGGAGAGATTACTGCTAATAAAATAAACAACATACAGGCAATTAGCTTTCCCAAAAAGAAAGTTTACCACCCTCTCAAATGTTGTCAGAGTCCTGCTTTCAAATTTAACACGAGCATTGAGAAGCAGAGAAAATGACATTATTGGTACGTTTGACTTTTCATTAATTAATATGAAAATATTTGTACAATGACACGAGAAGTCAATTTTTACAGAAAAACACAAAAAATAAACATAAAGGCTTATATTTGGCTGTTGCCAAGTATTTCTACCATACCTCTCCAGGCAACTTGCAACCACATTTGCTGTGGTCTCTGCTGCAACTCTAATACAGTGGGCAGATAAAGTTAATTTTAAACTGGTTAACACAACCACAGGCACTTCTTACTTAGCTGTAGCGAGGCCAGAGCTCAGCATGGGCTCCTCTTCTCAGTGTTTAATCAGCTCTTAACTTGATTTTTACAACTTATGTGGGTCTCTACAGCTGCACTAATCCTAAACTGCACTTTTCCTTACATTTCACAGCAGTTCTGGTTACTAGACAGCAGCAGACAAATAGACACATAGAACAGAAACATTTAGAACAAAAATCTCCTGTAAATCAAGTCATGGACATACTCTGTAAATATATAATAAGAAAAATGCCTTGCTGCTTTCAAAATGTATTTTTAAATGAAGCTTGTTTTGTCATCAATCTGAGCAAGTTTGTTGGGAAAGACTGAAATGGAATGATGAATCTAATTCAAAGAGGGAGAATGAAGTGTTAAGAAGCTCATATTTCCTTGGTGACCACTTCATAATATTTTCATTAATCTTCCTCACACCTTTCATCTCCACTGAAGGGAAACTAAACAAGCTGTCCATCATATACAAAATTACAGGACAAGGGTACCTCCTCCCATCCTGGAGCTTGTGTGCTTAGAGAACCCCTAAGTTTGATGCTCCTCTGGCTCCTGCAATCCTTCCTTGATCTCACCTCAACACAGGCAGGAGCAAGGTGTAAACTTACCCCACACCTGGCAGCCCAAAAATATCTCCCAGTATCACTGCAAAACCAGTCTGTGTTTCCTCTTGAGCTCTGTGACACCTGAGGCTGTGTGCTTTGGGTGGGTATTATCCAGGAGTCCACCCACTGTGTTCCTGCACCATCTGCTTTCCCAGCAGAGACACATTACACTTTCACAAGCCTGGTAAAATCTTCTGTGGTCTTCCTAGGTGCTCAGATGTGACCAGACTGAGGGCTTAAAATATTCTCAAAAAACATCACAGGAGATTTTTCTATTTGCCATTTTAATGATACATAGCTTCTTTAAAACTCTGTTACCATCTTTCAGGGCAGTCCTTGCTCATCTGAACGAATCCTTTAACATGAAATACACAAGAAAAACTAGAAACCGTGATGCAGACCATTCCCACAGGATGCCATGGACTATGAAGGGATGCAGTTGTTTGAACAGCTGAGAAATATGGAAGCACTTTTTATACAAAATTATAATTTTGAAAAAAGCAGTAAACTTTCTGCATCACAGAATTAAGAAGAAATACAATATACAGAATTCAAAACATGACTGGGGGAGAGAAAGGCATTCTTGCTACTGCTCTGATAACCTCTGCCAATTTAATTCTCTTCAGGAGAGATTGTGAAGGAGTCATTGATTTGATTTTTTAAGGTAGGAGCATTTTAAAAAAAGCAATATTTTGGCACATTGAGGATTTTAATGGAAAGATTTGTCCATGAGAAAACATCTGCAGCATGCAGTTTAAATAAGACTCTCTTCCACATTTTTAACCTGCAAATGGTAATGGGTGAAAGCTGGCAATTCTAAGGACTTAACTAAAACTTTTCCTCAGATCTTATTTTGTAAAGAAAGAATACTTAGTCATAAGCCAGCAAAAATAAACCTATGGTCTGAATTTCAGTGAGGATATTGTCTTTCCTGTGACCACTTTAGTATAGTCTCTAGAACAATCAAGTCAGAAGCATAAGCAGCAAACTTTTCAGAGCTTTCTCTGGGGACGTCTTAGGTTTTTCACATAGAATCCAAACCCCAACAAGATTGTAATCATGTATTTTCTGCTTCATAGAATTGCCAAGATAAAAAATATGAAATGCATTTGTTCATTTGTGCTCACAAAAGAATAAATTATCCACTTATCAGTCTCTCAGAGATAAAAATATTTCTCAAAATCATCAAACAAGTTAGATATCAAAATTAATTTTAAATATCTTAGCAGCTTGAATGATGTTTGCCTGCATTCAATGTAATCTCTGTCTTTTCCTTTTAACATTTAAAGTCTCCCACTTGCAGACTACTAGATTTAGTGCTTTGCAGAGAAAGAGTCAAAAGAAGTAGAAATAATAGAATAGAAAATATAACTAGCAAATAACAACCATTTTTTGACAGCCAACAGAAACATCAGAGGTGACATGCAAAGTTAGCCAATATGAAGTAACTCAGCATGAATTTTCCAATACCTCAGGAATATGCTATTTGTCTGGAAAACTACTGGACTTCAAATCTAGGAAGAAAAATGCCACTGTTGACATATCCATTTCAACATGTTACAATAAAACCAAAACAGAAATTTGGAAAGTTCACTTTCATGGCAGTTACAGTGTGAAGTAATAGTAGTGTGAAGTTTTGGTTTGGTTTGGGTTTTTTTAAGAAGTTATTCCTTATGAACCCCTTATATAGGAAATGGAAAGTAAATAATCATTAGTTTTGAGAGATACTCTTATTTCACTATATTACTGTATTACTTGGGAAAAGAAATACATGCAATGTATATGATGCAAAAACGCCAAAACTTTGGGAAGCCCTGGATGAAAATGGAATATTCTTTGGGAAATGTGGTGGCAAAAAAGTGTCAGTGTTTCATACAGAAATCATCAGAATATCAGGGAAAACAACAAGAAGTCACAGAGGAAAACAATAGCCTTAAGTATTAAATTGCAGGTGGACCAAGATACATCACCCACCTTTCACACACAAAGCAGTCTGAGCCAGGTGTGACAACTGAATGCCTTGGTGCCCCTCCTGCCCTGGCCTCAGGGTCTGCAGCCCTTTCAGATCCAGGGCCTTGAATCCACCCTCCACATGCCCAGAGCCTTCCTCAGCCACACTGCACTGCCAGGGATGTCTGTGCCTTCCTCAGCCACACTGCACTGCCAGGGATTCTGTGCCTTCCTCAGCCACACTGCACTGCCAGGGATGTCTCTGCCCTGCCCACCAGTGCTCCTGCCACTGTGCAGCCTGCAGTTCCACGTTTCCTTTCAGGGGCAATGTGCCTCAAGGAAAGAGCACTGAGCACTAACATTTTCAGAATCCAAGCAGTGCACAAAATTGCCCTTCTAAACCAAATCCAAATCTCCTTCCTCTTGCCAACAAACTGGAAAGGGTATTTCAGTGTTTACTTGCCCAGCATTAGGGGTCTGTGCTGGTGTGACTTTACCTGACAACGAGCTCCAATTGGAGCAGTACAGGCAGGACTCAGATGTTGGATGGCATTTAAGGGCACAGTTTCTAATGAATTTATGATACTGGCCATATGTCAGAAAAGTTTCACACCTGCTTCTCAGAATTACAGACTACATAAAAAGCAAAACACATTTGACTGTAAATATTAAAACGACACAAAATATTCCATGCACAAGTCATGCTGAAAGAAAGAATTCCTTCTTCTTCACCAGGAGTCTGGGCTTTTACTAATACTTTCCCTTATTCCATCCAGGCATAAGCCTGTGGCATGTGAGGAGAGTAACAAAAATTTTCTGAGCCTTTTCTGCAGAATAAATCAGCTGATTAGTAAAAGCAAATTGTTGCTCTGTTAATTAGAAAGGGCCTCCACAGCAATCGCCATGGGTCATACCAAAACCTTATGGACTTCATCCCTTTAATTACCCCAGAAACATTTTATCACAAATGTTCAGTACTGTAGTACAGTGAAAAGGAATGCCAAATATTATTTTTGTTAGCCACCAAAATTATTTCATTACTTCATGAAGAGCCAAAAACTTAATTGTATTACTTCAATGGAGTTAACCATCTTCAGATCACAAGAAAGCCAAAGCAAAACAGACAGCATTTCAACCCAGTATGCTGAGGATTCAGGCAAGTTAAAATATTAGAGCAAATTATTCATTATTTAACAAAATACAAGGCAAAATTAGAGGCTTTGTATCTTTGTGCAGCACCATATTGTTAGTGCTGTAAAAGCACCTTCAATTCTAGGTTCAGAATACTTCATGAAACTTGGTAATTGACTTCTTGGCCTAATAATCTTCTCTTCAGCAATCTGAGAGAAATAACAGAAACACCTTTCTGGCCACATCCATCCTCTCTGGAAATGTTTCATAATTAATTGTAATAAATAACTGGCATTCTCATCCTCCTGTGCAGAGAGGTTTTTGTGCCATTCCTCTCAATTACTAAATTACTCCAAAAAAATTAAATTAAACAGCTAGATGCCTTGTAGTATCAAAGAAATCATCAAGGAGGATCAGGGAACTTCTTTCTCATCCCACTGAATTTCTGTTCTCAGTAATAAAGCAAGACCTGATCCAGAGTTACATCACAGACCAGCAGTCATGGAAAATAAAATTACCACTGTTTTCACAATGATTCATATCTCTAATTTTCAAATTCCCTTGACAATCCTCCTGTGTCACAAACAGCATTAATGTCACACTAGAAGAAAACCACAGATCTTAAGTGCCATTTCTGAGAAAGGAGTTTGTAAAATTCATTATCTGTTATTTCCCAGGCTAGGCCATTTTAAAAGATGGATCTGCAGGAGAGCAAAGTCAATGGACAACACAGCTCTTCAATATTGCTCAGAATAACAAATCACACAAAGAGCAAAATAAAAACATATTTGACCATAAAAACAAACCCTAAAATATTCCATATTGCCAGCTCTCATTTTAGGAAAATTTCTTTGCGTATCATCTTTCCCATGCAGTCTGAGTCATGAAAAATGCAAAATGGTAAAGTTAGGGTAGAAAGCTAAAATGAATTCAAGCAGTTGAAGAGTTCTTCTCTTTAACTTTTTTCCAGCAGCAAATGAAATCATCTTTGAGACACTCTTTTTCATTCCCTCCCTGTGTGAAGAAAGATTTGCTCATTAACTCCCTCTGAAGCTGAGGAGCAGCTCGGAAAGCAGAGCCCAGTCCCCGCTGCATTCCCACAGCTGCTTACACTGGCATTATGTGCTTCCATTAACATCAGAATGACCCTGCTCCCTGGAGCCAGGGCTGCTCCACACACAGCCTATGGCAATGGCACATGCAGAAAGAGCTCGCTATTTATGTATTTTCCATCTGCTTTAATCACCCTATCACTACAGCACACAACAGCAACACACTTTATAAAGCCCAAACAAATTTTATGGTAATTGAAAAGCCCAATTAGGAATTCTCACACCACGGGCAGATTTTGTTTGATTCAGCAACAGTAAAGAAAGAAAAATTTAGAAGAAAAAAAGGCTCAAAGGTATTTGAAGTTCCAGAGGAATCCAAGTCTGTAATTTAAAATATATTTAACACATGTTTGAAATCTATTCTCCTCAAAAAGGGCTCTGACTTGGGAACATGCTTCTTGACCCTGTTCTCTGGAATTTTTTTCCTCATTCACATAACTGGCTTATTGTTTCTCTGGAGGAGAATTTTATCCCATAGGAACTATCAAGAGCTAAGAGTAAATGTAACTTTATCTTAGCAAGTTACATGCCATCATAAAATACTTCTGACTAAAAATACGATCAACATCTACGCTTGGCAAAAGTAACACTCAAATGAGAGTTATCAATTCATTCCAGTTAGGTAAACTCCTGGGCTTATATTGATGTCACATGATGTTAAAAAATGCACAAAAAGTTCACAGGGACTGTGAGGTGGTCTTGAAACCATGACAACAAGGTGCAACAAGGTGCCAGAGCAACAGAGCAATGATGAGCCCCCAGGAACAGAATATTAGAAATCCTTATTTCATTGACAATTAATTGATCAAATAGATTCAAGCCAAAACTCTAATAGAGTATAAGGTTAAATAATAACTTCATGGTAGCAGATAGGATGAAAATAGCATCTCAAGCTAGCTTAGACAATTACAAAGCTAAAAATTACACTCCTAGGGAAATTTGTGTATGTAAATGACAGTATAATGAACTGGACCCAGACCACCACATGCACACTGTGAATTTTGTTATATAAGTGTGAGTGACCAAATCACCCATTTCTGTATCACTCTTTGCTACCTTTTTGTATAAAAGGCTGTGCTTGCATCCTGAAATGAGTAATGCCTGGCAACCCATTCTGCAGAATGGCCACAAAACCAAATATCTCAGTGTGTTGATTGGTTCTTGCACACTGGGTGAAAGAACCCTGCTTGAGAGACAGCCAATGCTTCCCTGTGGTGCTTTTTACACCTTGCACCCTTAAAGAATCTACTGCTCAAGGTGATTCTACTCTGTTCCCAGTCATGGTACATCACCAGCTGGATCAGAGATGCAGTGCTGTTATTGCAGAGCAGTTTAGGCAGGTGCATAGCAATGCCAGCGATGAAAACTTGCTGTTTGATAGGAGAGACAGACGCTAAGTATGAAGTAAAGCAAGCCCAACCTCAGCCTTCAGAGAAATTACAAATTTTCTAGCTCAAAATAGTCCCTGGTGTAAACTGGACTGACTTAGCTTTTTACATAGACTACCCAAACTTCTTAAGTTACATAAATTCTATTTTCATAAGAAATCAATAGGGAAACGGTTTCTGTAATTCTATTTCTTCAGCTCCAGCCACTCGGCTGATACGACTCATGATCCTCAAAGCAGTTTCAGCTCTCAGGGATATCTATTAGTGCCTGCCTCATTCAATTTACCATGGCACTGTTCTACTGAGACACCTGTTTTATAGCTGTAAGAGAAAGAAACTGCTTGACAGCAATTAAAGTAAAACTTTGGTTTGGCATAAAATCTGGAAAACTGCTATTTCCTCAGTCTGTCACGCTCTCTGAAGAAAGGGTGAGATGTTAGCAAATTTTAATGACTGTTTTTAAGGGAAAATGAGGGAAATTCAGAGAATTATACTTGCAGATTAAAATATGGTAACGTAAAATTTCTACAGAGTTTTACTCTCGGAGTCTCAAAGCTGGAAAAGAATGCACTGAGCCACAATTTACAATGATTGCCAGCAACACTTTCCAGGATTTTGCACATGTCATTTGTTACTGGATTTAATTTTACTAGACTGGATTCTCTTTTGTTTGGAAAATATTCAAAAGCTCTTTCCTTTCTAGCTTAATTTTTCTGATTTCGATCCTTTCTAACAGTGGAAGTTACAAATGAAAGCTTCACCTTTGGCACAATGCCTACTTAGAAAGTGAAGTTCTGTAATTTCTGACTGCATCCCCATTGAAACCACTTGAAAAATTCCCTGTGGTGTCCCCTGTGTCAGTACACAGCAGAGCTGAGTTGGCTCTGGACAGTGGATCACATTCCCCATAATCATTCATCTATTAGAGAAGATGTGACTGTGTCTGCTTAGCCTGGACCTGTCCTTCCATGCCCACAGGCAGTGCCCCAAATGACTGCACTTGCTTTCTCTTGACCACCCTGATTGCATAAACAGGAAGAAATCCTGTTACAAACATTACCGTGGGAAAAACAAAACCACCAGACAACAAAAACAATCAAAGCCCCTAAACTTCAAAAGGTCAATGTAAGCAGTGGAGTAGCAGTAACAGTGATGAAAACAGGTCATTCTAAAAGGATGTGAGGGAACCAACACAGCAGTATCACACCACATTACACATCATCCTGCAGTAAGGCTGAGCAGGCTCACCATGGGGAGCTAATATTAAGCTGATTTAATCAAGCTAGAGCAAAATGATGTGGATGTATTGTCCTTTAACCAGGTTTATTTTGGTTAAATTCATATCAAGCAACAAAGAAGAAGCCAGATCACCTACTCTTAAAACCGAAGGAAAGAAAGCTTCATGTAGAATTTTATATCACATCACTTCAGCTAACACCAAGGTAATCCCATGAACATGAGTATGCATGTGGACAAACACACAAAACAGTGAACTTCTCTAAAATTCTCACCTAGAAAATGTAAAAAATGGTTTGGGACACTAATGTAAAGTCAAGAGATTTTACTGATTCATATGTCTTCATCATTGACCTCATTACCAAAGAAATCTGAAAAACAGATTTTTAATTTCCTATATTTTGTACACAAGAAGACAAAAAAAAATTAGCAAAACCAAAATAAAACAAACAAGCAAAACCCTTAAAGTAGTCCCATTGTACTGAAAGAGGCATGAGTATCTCAAACTTACTGTGTAACCACAGATTTCCAAACCTTGATCAATTTTCCTGATTCACAGACAAAAAAAAAGCAGTTTAAAATATAAAATGTGAACAGAGAAAATGTCAGATCAGAGGAAAACCTACCCTGAAAAGCTTTATCACACACTTGCCATTGCTCGTTGTTTTTGCCATCTTTGGTCTTAACTACAAATTGTCATCGCCTTTGCATATTTTATGGAAAGAGTATCTGGTGAGCAAAGGAGGGAGGAGAAATAGCAACCTTGTGATCTCTCCCTTCAAAACACACTTCATCCATTTCAGACTTGTCTTGGTGGACCTGCTAGTTTGTTAATCCTAGGCAGTTTCTGACAAAACATCAGTGATAGATGTGACAAGGTGTGTCAGCTTTGTATCACTAATATTTTATACTCTAAGGGGTCCAGTTATTCTGTATTTCTCCTTCCAAAAGGCAGAAGGATTATTCTGGCATCAGAAAAGGCAGGACAAAAGTTTCCCACAACAACAGTGTTATTTGTGCCTCCTCCATTCAGCAGCATTTAGCAGCGTGCCCAGCCAGCCTAGTGACACTGCCCTGGTTACAGTGACAGGGGTGCATCTCCAGATACCCTCAAATTCAGCCAGCAGAGCAGGTAAACACAATTAGATTTAGTAATTAGCTTTTACCTTGAAACAGTAACAAAAACCAAAGCCCAGCAGGATCAATCTGCCTTAATTGCTTTTTTTTTTTCCAAAAGAAAACATATCCTGCAGCCTTTTGCAATTCCTGTATATGCTAACAATCTGTCCCCCAAGACAGACACTTCTATTTGCCCTGAATAACTAACTTAATATAGGGATTAAAACTGCCTGCTAAGCACACTGTAGACATCTATCAAACACATTTCTGTATATCTGACTCCTAAGCTGAGAGATCTGTACATGCCCTGAACTTAAGCCTCTACAAAACATAACAGAAAATCATCTTGTGGTATCACACTGATTTACTCTAACAGGGTGTAACACTAAATGAAAGACAACTCCTGTTACACAAAATTAAAATCACAGAAGACTGTAACTTGCCCACCTAAAGTGAGTTGTCCTCACTTTTCCACAATGAAAGGAATTTGATAAATGGTAAATTACTGGGACAAGTTTCAGTTCAAGAGTATGACCACAGGACTGATGTAACTGAAAAAGGAAAGCATCATCCTGTTTTCTCTGAAACTGCTTGTGTTATAAAAGCAGCAGCACAAAGGCATTCCAAACAACAAAGAACATATTCTGTGTCAGAGATGTGAAAGAAGGTGTGTGGTAATTAGCCTTTCTCTCAGTTCACAACTAGCCATCAATTTGGGAAAGCTAAAGAAGACGTCCTATCCTTTCCTAACCATGTACTCTTGAGAGCATCATTCTTTACTGAGGTATTTACTGAGAATCTGGGCAGCAGTTCCTTGTGCTTAGACTTAAGGAAAAGGTGACTTTATGGCAACCAAACACCAACATTTTGGTTCAGAATCAGGAGGCTTCACAATACACCCAGCAGGCTTCTTGATGGCAATAATTATTCCCACCACAGCAGATTGAGGCTACAGCTCTCTGTCCTACATATTTATTTCATGGATTTTGGTCTTTGTGCAATACACATCTTTTGGGAAGCAGACTGCCACATCTAAAAGCTGTTTTCAGAAGCGACCTTGGCGTTGGATCATATTTTTAGACCAACAGTAGAGGTCAATGCAAATAATGCCCCTGTTTGCTGGAGGTCAGCTCACTTCATTCAAGTGCTTCATTCTGTGCTCAGACAAGACACTCTCAAACTAAATGGCCAAGTGATTCATTCATCCTGTTTTGCTAGAAACAAATTACTGTGCATTTTCACCTCAACAGAGTGACAATAACAGACAGCTGGGGTTACAGCTTTATTGACTGGTCCAAGTGTTTGCAGAGTGAATATTTACCAACAGCATTTACTTAGTTTTGTTGAAATGAGTATTAACAAGTGAGGAAGTTCACATCAGCAATTAGCCCACATGACAATACTTTTTAAACAAAAAACATTGCTTTCAAGAAGGGCATATTCAAGTTAAGTTCCTGGAAAAAAAAAAGAAAGCCTTTTCCTGACCTTCACCAGATCTTGGTCGTAGTAGAATGCACATCCATGAACGTTAACTTCTTTGAGAAATGTGAATCTGGATGTCTCAAGGATACAGAACTTAGGGTACAGCAGAAATTTCAGTTAGGGAGAAAATATCATAGCACAAGAATTTTCTAAAAATATTTGAGCTAAACAAATTTTTTTATTCAAAATGTATGGCACAAACACAAGACAGATAAATTTGCTTTAATTCTGCCCTGTATCTGAAGGGATTTGACCTTAAATCCCTGAGAAGAGTGCCCTATTCCCAGTAGAGTTGAAGCTGAGCATTTACAGCGTCCCTGATGATACACTCCAGCATTTATAAAATGCATTTAAACATTTATTTTTCCTCTTTTTTTTTCTCCTCCCATTGCAGTGACTGAAATTCAGTTATTTTATAGCCCAGATGAACATCCAAATCATTACTTATCAACTGTCTATGACAGGAAGAACTTAAATTCAGTGCGACCAGAAAAAAACAATTGCCAGTTGTTTGACTATGATCAAAAATGCAGAAATAAACCATCCATAATTTCTATCTCAGATCCAAAAATGAGTGAGGAGCATGTGCAGGTCCTAGACGAGACCTAAGGAATTACTGTGGTTTAGAAGATGCCCACAGAACAGATGATTGTTTCAACTAGGCTTGATAATTTCTATAGTGATAGAGGCTTGACACTGGGAGGTACTGTCTGCTAGCAAACGGAAGCTGTGTTTTTTAATGTATCTTTTAAAATCTTCTCCCTTGACTTTTGACTTCCAAATGATGTGTTACATCACCTCATTGCTCTGCTAGTATTTGATTAGCTTTTGGGAAATGCCAGCCTGTTTCTGCTTCAATAGCTTTGTCTAAAACCTTGAATTATCTTTCCTAGTTCTCTCAGAAAGCTATTTCCTACCTAATGTGGTTTATTAATCTGCTGCATTACTGGCAAAGCAAACAAAATATTAAGTGGGATTCTTCAGCAGCATCTGGCAGTACAAAATATCTGAGAAATACTTGAAGTTGTTCTGAACCATAACCTCTTTTTCTCTGCTGTTTTAATGCAGAATCCAATAAACTTGGTCTCTGAACAAAACTCACAATATCTTGAATGTGTACCATGATTATCCAGTGGCTTGGTTATTAGATTAGTCCATGTATTTTTACTCCAAAATGCTAGTGGTGTGGAAGGCATTACTGTGGTTTTATGGGTAAAAATACTCCTTTAAGAAATTTTTTTTGCTAAGCTCTGGCCCTGTGGTCAGACAAGTATGCTGGAGAAATGATGCAAGGAAATCTAGTCTTGGGGCATAAATAAAAACATCTCTGTTTGCTTAGAGAAATGCCAGTCTCATGAAAGCCAAGTCTTTCTGACAGAAACAGAGCAAAGGATTTCAGTTATTGATATATTTACTGGCTGTATCTCTGCCAACTGGTGCAACTCCACAGCAGTGCAAATTCATGAAATGCTCCCTGACACCAGGCAGCTCCTCCTGGCCACTCAGGTCACACCAACACGTGACCCATGATACAGGGATTTATAAGATAAATAAAACGTTAGACAAATATTAAGAAAAAAATCTCCTCACAAACAACCCACCCAGGAATCAAGGATACATTTTTCTGGGAGTCAGCTGGTGACAGTGGCCTGTATTTATCTGTCTACAGCTGATACACATCAGCATTAAGACTTTGAGAAGTTTCACTTTTTAGTTTGCTCCTCCAGCAAATTTCCAACAAACCAACTATCGTTACTTTAGAGTAGTATAGTACACAAATTTCCCATGAGATATCAGAAATTTCCATGAAGCAGTTAAATAAGGGATGCTTTCCTCCTACCTTAGGAGTCTGTCTCCTTCTGCACCTTCTGTGTTGCTTGCCTGTGTAGAGAGAAGAAACAGACTGTACAAGGCTGGATTTCAATTCCAGACCAGTTTGGTCACTGCTCACTTGTGCTTTCTTGGCTATTTTCAGGAGGATAAACAGCATTTCTGGCTCTTCTAAGCATTTGCAATGTTCTTGTAGCAAGACCTCAGCCCAGCCCTGGTGAGGGAGCTGGAAATGCTAACAGAATCCTAATAGAAAACACACCAGAGGTCATTCAGGAATCAAAGGTCATCCCCAAAGTTCTGATGTCATCCTGGGTCACAGGTCATTGCAAAAGGAAAAACGGTCTTGCAGGATCAAAGGTCACTGAAAGGTCATAATGGGCTCAAAATGTTGACAAAAGGTCAGAGGTCCTCTACAGCTCAAAAGTCACCTATGTGGTCAGAGGTAACAGAAAAGGTCAAGCAATCACTCCAAGGCATCCAAAGGGTCAGAGGTCATCAAAAATGCCATGTATTTCATGTATTAAATTATCTTCTGCTCAGGATACCCACAATTTCACACAATATAAGAGCTGCGATAACCCTATAACTGGTAAATATTATGACAAATAGAAGATACAAACACAAAACAGCAAGAGCTTGTAGTTGAATACAGGAGACATCTATAAGAAACACCAAAGGAGCCAAATGGGAAGAATTTTAAAAGTGTCTCCTCAAACCAACTGGAACTTCTGCCATTTAAGATTGGACTATATTTTCTGTTTGAATGACCTCAGTGGTGCTATTTTAAATTTTAGAGATAAGAGAGTTTTGAATCAGATCTTGTGTTATCTGGACCCCAGACATTTAACAATGTAAAATGGAAACTGGAAAATCTGTTCTAGACTTGATACCCTTTTCACTTTTTATCCTTTTGGTCCTTGTGATTTTTCCTGCCTTTATTAGAAAATCAGAAAATTCCAATATTCACCACGTTGTAGTATAGACACAAAAATGTTATTGCAATTATATCTGTCACGTAGTTAGCACATAGCAGTGAAACAGCCTTACCTAATCAGAGCTGCCCAGGAGGAACTTGTCATGCACAAAAAGTGACCAAGCAACCTTGATCAAGCCTCAAATAATCTTAGAATAATCATCATGGAAATGCAAAACTCCTGGTTTAGTCCCAAGTCAGGGAAACACCCATGTGTTTAATTCCAAGAACTGCAGTATGCTAAGCAGGCTGGCAAGCACGGAACTGGCTTGTTAAACAAAGCAAGGCCCAAATCTTACACACACACAAGGCACTCAGTGCCTGCCAAGAGGAATTTCATGCACACTGATGACCCACACAATTTCTGTTCACTTACAAGCCTGATGTTGATAATGCTCAGCTGAAAAGGAAGATAATGAGCTCAAGAGCTCTCAGATCAATGGGTTGGCACATAAGAATGCCCACCTTGAACCCCAAGTCTCTTTCTTTCTTTGCTCTCCTGCCCTAATCCATGCATATAAATCCCCGTTTCACTATAAATTTCCAGACTGTAAATAAGAGATTGCAATTTTTTAACCCTGTTGCCCAAAAGTACTACTCACTTTGCAGCATCACAGTGTGCTGGATTTACCAGCCAATATACCTGTCTGAGCACTGCAGACACTCAGGGGCAAGGAAAAATCCTCCTCAAGAGTTCCAGAGGTCTCTTCTATCTTGGGTTATTCTAAAATCATAAACCAAGGAATATCCCCAGCAAACTCCAGTGAGTGAGTGCATTCCATCCCACACCATCCAGCTGCCTTATTTTATTCTGGACTTGCTGCAGTATTTTGTTAAACATCTGGGGATTTATTCTATGCCTTACTTTTCCCCTGTGGTGGCTGCAGGTCCCCTAGGTTAAAGAGTCAGCATTATTTTTGTTCAAATTCCCTCTAGAAAGAGCAGCTTTTAAATATTGCATGGTCTTCACTGGAACCTTTTTGACAAGAGGCACTAAGTGTTTTCTTCCTGAACAATACAATACTAACAAAGAAAATAAACTCCCTGTGGAAGTGACACAGCTATGAACACAGAGCACACACAGCTTCGTTGCTTCTGTCACTGCACCCTAAACACACATCACTGTTTTTTAATCTCACATGGATTTCTGCATAAGAACTGAGATTTCTCCAGGGATCTTTGCAGTTAGTTAGTGTAAGAAATTGCTCTAATTAACAACTCATTCAAAATTTAAAAATACATCCCCTTGCAGCCAAGGAATCTGGAGCCACAGAAAAGAACACATGTGCAAAATAAACATTTTGTATCTGATAAATGCACAAAAACACAGTGATTTTTTTTTTTCTTTCCATTTTAAAATTAGGCTTTTGGTCTAAATTTTTGACTTCTTTCACTAATGGTTAATCCAGGTTCACAAAGCTATTGCATATTGCATTTAACCAAACTGCTCTTTGAATGGAGGGTAAAATATGCTGAAGAAAAGCCATTTGTTTGACAGTACTGTTCTAAGTGAAAAACCACAATGTGAAAGGAGAATTTCAATCAGCACAGTGCGTGAGGGCACTTTTTTACAGCATCTACTTATACAAAAACACCAGCTTGTAGCCCCAAAATCATCCTCTTCGGTGGCAGGAGTATTTAAAAATAAGCCAGTACTTCTTAAAAAGTCACACCCTTATAACCTGAAGTTTTCCCCATAGTGTTTTGGGCATAACACCTTAAATTTGTTCTGCTGAACTTTGCTGTGGCAAATATTTTTCTGCCTTCCTATTAAAATAAAATAACTATAAAAGCACTGCTGGGAGAGAAGATATAATACCAAACCTCAAAGAAAGGCTGCACACATTTCTGAATATATTATCTCAAAATTCATAGCAAAAGGAACTGTTGTGAACACACCCATGTGATAATTTATTAAAACATAACTTCTGAGAGATCACCTGCTACAGACAGAAAACCATGGGCTTCTTTTACAGGTACAGCAAATCTGAGTCAATATCTGGCCCTGGTTGGTTCAGCTACTCTGCAGCTATCATTGCACTTCCAAGAACCAAGAGCTGGAATTTGCATTCCAAAGAGGAACAGAGGTCAACAATATATGTATTAATATTATTAATGCATCTTCTGAGTATGTCTCATACAAGAATCCCTAAAGACTTCAGTTTCACTTTTTTAATTGAGATTAGATTGCAGTACCCAGTAGCACTGTTACAGACGTTTACTTTTATTATGCTCTTTGAAAGCCATTATTATGTTTGATAGTCATTTAATAATCTGAGGTCATGTAACATCAAGAAGGTACTAAATAAATTTGCAATGGTAATAAATATCTTGCTGGTAAGCCAGCAAGACATTTTGAGCTGAATTGTTTTAGCATGAAAGAAAGTGAGGTATATCTTACAAACATAACCTATACCTTAAATACTCAATTGCAATATTTTATCTGCATTTTAACCAGGACAAAAATTAATGTGCCATTTTTGTAGAGAATTCACCTTGTAAACAGAACCTAGGAGATTTGGAGCAAAAATATCTGTGATTTTACCCTTAAGGAATACATTTAGCATTGAAAAACATTACTTTACCAAAGAAAAACCCTATGAGAGAAACAGATTAGTACAAACATATCTTGGAATGGAAGATATTTAAGTCTTCACTCTCACAATTAGTTAAGTCTTTAATCTCAAAATTTAGTAATGGATGTTTTGTACAGAATATTAAAAATTAGTAGAGGCAGAAACTAGGTTTTGACTGGGCCTTCTCTCTCATTCTACGGCCAGAACAGATTAGTCCAGCTTTCCTAGAACAGAAATTTCCAGTAGCCTGATGTTATCTCAGTTGATACAAATTTAATGACATATTGTTGTTTTTAATTTTGTGGACAATTTGTAAAAACTCCCACATGCCTAAATGTTTAAATGTTTATTCTTTTAACAGAAACACCTACTTTTAACTTGAAAAATTTCACTCAGAGAGCTGATAAAAAACAGGCAATCACTCACTGTGTTATCAGCTCTTGAAACTGATACGACTGAACTCAGCATTTCTCTACACTGAGCTGGGTAATACAAACTAAACTCCTCAAAAAGGCTTTGCAATTACCTTGATTAAATGTGTCTACAGTAATTTTTCAATTTGATGCTTGTTCTGCTTGCTGCATATTAAAACCTCAGTTTAGATATGTTACCTTACTGCTCCGGCCTGGTTCCTCCCTCCCTGCCCAAACTCAGACCTGCCACACGAAGCCCTGCATTGCCACTTCACTCTGGTGCTTAGAAAGCATCTTCAGAGGGTTTGCTTTGGCCAATAAAACCAATTGATTGTATCATCCCAGCACCTCCAGCTCTTCTAATGAGCAGATTTCAAGCATCTGCTGCACAATAGCTTGGAAATAAAACCTGTGCAGGGTGGAAGTATTTGTCCTGTTCACTTGTTTGAGCCAGCCTCAAAGTCAGCTTTCCACCTCCCTCAAATTCCAGCTGACACCTCATCTCAGAGCACACAATTGCTTTGGCACACTGCCTGCCAGACAGACAAACATTTTGAAGACCCAGTAGTTCTAACCCTTCTCTTTCAGTCAGTCTCTTTTCAAAAATTCTTCCTAATGCCTCACCTAGAAGCTTCAGAACTGTTTTGTCTTACTGTCCTCATTAGCACTGACTTTTTGGGGGCAAGGAGTAGAAAGAGGATGCATTTCTCTACTGGTGTGGGGTTTGTGAGCTAGAAACATGGACAACTGCAACACTGGATGGGCTGATTTGGTTTTGACCACCATAAGCTAAAATGCAATTTGGGAAGCCTGTAGCTCAATGAAACATTGCCCCTGTTAGCAATAATTTCATGCAGCCTAGTTTTGGAAAAAGACAGAGATGCTTTGGAAACAAATTTCATTGCTTAAAAATACACCAAACACCAAAACATACATGCCAAGTATTAGGGCATGGGTAGATCATATAGAAGTGTCTGGACTAGGAGCATGTTCCTGCCTCACAGATTTTTCAAGATATTGCACTGTCTGTCAGCTTCTCCACCTTTTGAGAAACTCTTAAACTACTTCTGGAAAAAATTCTTTCTGCTCTCCTTCATAAGCTGTGATTAAATACCAAAAGGCCATGGGAGCCTGACAGTGCTCTCCATGCAGGTAGGCACTGCTACCAAAGTTCCCTCTTTAAAGAAAGGCAGTGCTAACTGCTGGGCATTTGAAAACCTCCTTCATCACCAGACTTCATCTGCATGGCTGTGTTTATATCTCCATGCCCAGCTGCTATTTCCTTCCATTATTTCCACAGCCAAACCTCCCATCCCACAGAGCTCAGGCAGGGTGGCAGCGGCTGTAAGTGCAGTGCCAGACCAGCAGCTTGTGCAGACAGGTTTATCAATAGACTGATCCCCAACAGGGATATCCATCCTGCCCAGCACAACTGGGATCTGCTTGGGGGTGGAAAACAGAAGCAAAAAGAGAGCATGGCTAAGGCCCAGCTCCCAGGACATTTATAAATTCAAATTTTGCAGTTACTCTTGTAACTTCTTTACGCAGCTATAAGGACTGAGAGGGGCTATTTATTTTCCTGCAAAAAGAAACTACTACAGCCTTCTGCACAAGCCATTGTTCAGCAGATAAGAGAAAATTAGAATTGCATTCACAGCTATTTATTACTATTTAAGTTAAATAACAGAGAGGGCAGAAGAGAGTCAGTCCCAAATGGTGGCATGTAGGGAAAACCATTCTGCTATGTTAAAGATGTGCTTTTAATTAACTTCTCTCTGAATGATTATAATTAAAGATTTTACCACAGGTCTTCTTAGCATAATTACCTTCTATTTCCTTGCACAGTGCACATTCCCAGGAAATGGGAATCGAGATTATTTCTTAATTTAAATACTTCCTCAATTATTTTAAAAGTTATTGCCTTTTAATTGTTTTATTATTGTAATTTTCTTTGTGCTTTTTTCGTCCTTCTCTGATTCTTACAGGCTTTTCCAAGACCTCAGAAATATCTTTCAGGTGGTCAGCTGCAGTTGTAAGGAGTTAACATATTAAGGGTTACATCTTAATATGTTTGGATCCAGAAAAACAGGTTCATAAAGAGAGTTATAAACTTACTTTTGGGCTGGGGAATAGATGCCTCATTTTTATCACTGGTGCTGAACACGTGGTATGAATTTTTTCAGTTTTGTTCTGCAGATTGGTGTTTCCTTTACCGTTGCATTTGTATGCAGGTCTCAGCCGATGGCCATGTTGCCCATCAGCTCTTGCCATGTGCACTGAATGCAAAAGATTGAGCAGCTATCTTGATTTATTTGAAGACTAATTGTGCAGATCAGTGCATTCAGTAGTGATTGCTTGGTTTCCTACTAACATTTCCACTGATAATATAAAGACATACTGAGAATTGGCAATTGGAAAACAGGCCGAGAGAAACAGGCTCCTGCTACCCCTGCACTGCAGATACACTGGGTCACATTTTCCCCATCAGCCTGAGATTCCCACTGCAGCCCGTTATTTAAACAGAAAGACAGAGGTGGCTGAAGACAGGATTTCTCAAAGGAAGGGGGAGAATAATGCACAAAGGAGAAGGATTTAAGGCAGAGCCCTGCCCTCTCTTGTATCAGTTCCTGCCAGCTCTGCAGCAGCTTTTAGTATGCAAGAATTCATTCTGAAATTCCTCTTAACTGTATCTTCCAGCCCAGGGAAAACAAACAGCAATAACCCAATAACAAACAGGATCACTCCTCTCTTCCTTATTCTTATCTCTGACGATGTTATCTTTATACTGAAATATTACCCAGCCAGAGGCATTCTTTGGAAACCAAAGACACCTTGAATTGGCACCCCTTGAGACAAAGCACCAGCATCAAATGGCTTGACAGGCAGAGTCACTGGTGCTGATATCACATTCACAGAGCCATCAGTGTTCAGCCCAGCTAAGAAACCATTGGCAAAGAGGGTTCCCCACATTCCTGCACCTGTGTGCACCAGACAGATGGGCAGGTGAGACTGTGGGCTCATCTGCACGTGATACAGCATTGCAGATACTGACCTTCCAGCCACAAGTCCTCATTTAAATGCAAAATACATGAAAAAAAATAAAATAAAAGGCATTTAGAGTTTATGACATTGTAAATCTAATGCCTCTATTATAGTCTCCATCACTACCCGCCCCCCAAAAAGGCATTCTGTATATGACCATCTACAACAATTCAGCCACCTCTGTAGCTATTGTAATAAAATTTTGATAGCAACTGATGCTAGTAATCCAATTATTGCTAAGTCAGTCACCATATGCCTTTCTGTTTGGTCTTTCTATGTTAAGGCAATCAACAGACAGAGAATTGAGAAAAAAACTATTTCCATCCTGTCAGGACTTTGACATAAATAAAAAAAAAGCATTTTCCGTAAGTCCCCATTTGGGACTCCAACTCCTCTTTTCTTTCATTAGAACCCCTCCTCAAAACTGAATATCTTGCTGTAACTAGATAAAAATTCAGTCTTCTTTGAAATAAACTTTGGGATTTCTGTGTGTGAGCTTTCAAGAAAGGCAGAAAAATTTTGTTTATTTGGACTCCTGTTCAGAATAAGACCTTGTTACTGTTGGCTCTTACCAAGAAAGCCTTCAGCATAGGCAGCTTTTGCCAAGAAACATTGAGATTCTTCCTTGTAGAGTAATTCCCAAGCTTTTGGCTGCCTTGTTCCCACAGTGCTTCATTAGCTGCAGAACTGAATAAAATTGGTTCTGTTTATGTAAGAACAGATATTAATAGAGCCCATACATGTTTCCATTGCATGCCATGCAAGGACACACAAAATGACCCATTTAGTTAACGCATAGGTGAAACCTTCTGCTAAGTGGCCACTGAGGTGAGCAGGGTTAAAACAGAAAACAGAATTTTCACTGGGGATTGACTCTGGAGGCACAAACGAGGACTAGAGAGACATAAATCACATTGAAAGTAAGTGGTAGGTCTAGACTTCAAGAATTTTTAAAGTTTAGCCTTACAGAGCCTGCATTCTACCCAGTGTCACCTCCCATCTTGCTCAGTATGTGCTAGAGGAAATCTGTATTTAGTGCACTAAATAAAACAAAAAATAAAGTGATATAAACTCAAGAGAACTGCTGAACAAGTCCATCCCTACCTGTGCATCCCTTCCCAGTGCTTCTCCTTGTTCCAGTGGGAAAATTTGTCTGAGATATGCATGAACCATTTTGGCAGCACCCCTGCTTAGTCAAAACCCAAATTCCACTCCACCTTTTCTTATACTGAGGAGCAAGGTTAGGAGATGAACCCAAAGTAACAAGTCAGTTACCAGGTTTAATCCTTCCACTGTCCACTCAGCAACGCGGCTCAAATCTGTCTCCCTGATTTCTGCCAGCAGCTTGCATTGCTGTTCTTCCCGGCTCCCAGGAACAGCCAGGCTTCCAACACAAACATCCCAGAGCAGCACCATCTTATTATTAATGCATCTTACTGAGGAGCAAGGTTAGGAGATCTAGCATCTCATCTAACAAAGAGGAACACAAAGGCTGTGAGGAAGCAGCAAAAGGAAGGTGAGGAAGCAGCACCCTTACCTGTGGGTAATGTACAAGAACCAGTTGTGAGTCAGTTTTCTCCCACAGGATGAGGAACGGAAGGAAGGATGAACAACAGGTACATGAAGAGAAGTTTTAGCAAGGCAGGAGAAGCAAAGTACCACAGTAAGTGCAACTGAAATGAAGTGTGGCAATCCCTAACCAGAACTTCATGAGCTAGTGTGGCCCCAGGGATATCCGAAACATCCAGACACCTGTACTGTAAAGATGCCACATGCCTGTAGAAAAGCCTAGCAACAAAGCATCAACTGTGGGAACTACAGAAATCAGAATAAGTTAGGGCCTGTGTGAAAAAACTTTCGCAATACACTCCACAGTGGAGTAAAACAAGCTGCTATTGGCACATCTCAGATTCCTAATGTATCTTTTCTCTCTTTTGGGATTGCTGGGAGCTGCACATAGTTGGTGTCAAGCCTTCCACATGCTCACACATTGGGCTGTCCAGCTGATGGGCAAGGTCCTTGTTCTGAATCCCTGCAGAGACAGTGCAAGCAGTGCTTTCTGCAAAGGAAGTGTTGTCGCTGCCTGGAAAGCAGCTTGTGGAGACAGGGCAACTCCTTGGCTTCTCAAGAATGACAAGAAGCCAACAAACAATACTTATTTCATATTCAAATCCAAATGAATCCCCATCCCAAAGCAAGTGTTTTTAGAGTGTTTGAGGAAGATCTCCAGCACACACAGATTTCAAGAATATATGTCGGTATTCCGTAGGGCAATCCAAGAAATGTAACTTGAGCATAGCTGGCAGGGAAACTCAGCTCTCTTTAACATGCAAGTTCACAGAGCAGATAGAAAGGAAAGCTGGGATGGGTTGGAAGAGATTTAAGTTCTGAGACAGAATGTGTGCCGTGTTGGGGCAAGAAGTGTAAAGTAGGTAGCTCATGAAAAAAGGAATCTGGGGAAAAAATAAAAAGAATGCGAGGGGGAAAGTGATGGAAAACTCTTCACTCT
The DNA here is from genome assembly GCA_013400955.1 of Drymodes brunneopygia. Classification (NCBI taxonomy): domain Eukaryota; kingdom Metazoa; phylum Chordata; class Aves; order Passeriformes; family Petroicidae; genus Drymodes; species Drymodes brunneopygia. The sequence continues at coordinate 613,043 of VZTZ01039753.1, read as the reverse complement.
TTCAGATTAATCCTGACAATATTGACATAATTTCATCATTTACCAATTCCTCTTTCTGGTTGAAAAAGCTAAAACTCGATCACAAATTCACAGAGAAGTACTAGTAGTAAGACTGAGACCAGACAAGCTACCTTGCTTACTTGATTTAATTACAAAGATTTTTATAGGGGACTAGCAACACATAACTCAAGAAAAGTAGCGCATATGGAGAATTACAAAAAGAGTAAAAAATACGAACCACATGAAAAACATAACCAGAAGAGTGAGGTTTTAAAGGATATTTGAAACATTTGTAAGTTACAATGGATATATTTGAGCTGTCTTCAGAAGACCAGTGTCTAAAAGCATAAATAACATGCATGAAGTGACATGTTGGTGAAATCCTCACTTTGCGCTGTTTCTCAGCATCACTGCCTTTGCTCTTTCACCAGCTGTGGGGTGTTTTCTATTGGTGATAAAGGCACATCTCTGAGCCTGCATTAATACAAATACAGAAACATCCTGGGTCCAAGAGCAGCAGTGCACAGGGAGTGTCTGTCCTTTTCCCCATCTCTTACCCACTAGACACAAGCAAAGCAGAGTTGAGGCAGAGGGCTTAAGAGAAGGCTACATCTTCTCTTTCTGCACAAGACAAGAACAGTGGGGATTGCTTTTTTAGTTATGAAGTTCTGGACTTAAATCCAGCGGACACAAATTGGTATTAACCACTGGTTCCCTGAGTTCATCCTCAGTGAAAGCAGAATGGCATCTGTAAGAACACTGTATTTGCACTGACAGCGTCATTGTGCTGAGAGCCAAGTGGGAAACCAAATCTCTGAGCTTTTGTTCTGCTAGTTGAATGAGACACATTATCAGTCCAGTTCTGATAAGAAATTTCATCAAGGACATAATAAATAATTCCCAGAAAAGCCTTATCAAGCCTTGCATATACTCCTCTCCTACTTTAATGAATTTATATTCCCTGCCTAAAAACAGGTCTGGCTGAACAACTGCCTTTGACCCACACTGATCAAGTAAAAATATATGGTAAAGAGTATTGAGTCAGCAAAAGCTTACCAGAGCTACTAAGACAGCAGGTATGCACTTCAATGCTGCCTTCAGAGGAGAAGGAGAAAACTCAGAAAAGCGCCAGCAGAGATAAGGTAGTTCAGGAACAATCTGACTTCTCCAAGGGGAAAAAGAAACAAGACCTTAAAACTAATGAGCCTTGCAGCTACTTTGATGGCATCAAAGACTGGAGAAAACATCAAATATAGTGGCAGCAGAGAGAATTCACCCCTATGGTATCACTACATATTACAGAAGAATTTAACCGGCTGGTGAAGAAATACTTGAAAAAGGATATGGAAACATAGTATTAAAAAATGCATACATCATATTGAACCATTAATTCAACTCCTTCTGCAGCGTGCCTGTGTCTGCCAGTGCTGCAGTTAATACAGAGCACATGAAACTCAGAATGCAATTAAGTCTTGGGAGAAGCACAGTTGGAGGCTGTGGCAGTTTCTATGGCAACCTGAAAGGCTCACGACTAGTAACAGGAGATTAACTTAAAGGCAAGATAAGTACATAAATATAGATTTCATTTACCATTTTCTCTGCTTCCAAATGGGCTATGTATTTTCAATTTAAACAATACAGAAATGCAGATGTCCTACTTGCTATTAACTGGGGCAAAAATAGCCTTTAAAAACACCCTGCTATGAAAATTCTGACAATTTCAGAACTGGGGAATCATCTGAACTCCACTAATTAATTCAATCAAAATGAAAAGCACTGAGCTTGAATGCTGCCAGGAGATTAGAATGAGGCTTCAGGATAGAGAACATGACAGCCATTATAAGAGTTTGCTGATGTCAACATGCTGCACCCTTATGAACAAATCCCCTTGACGTGTTCTTCTGGATTACGCCTCAGATCACGTTTTAAGTCTCCAAAAGAGTGAGGACAAGATTAAGAAAAAAATTTTAAGCACTACAGACCTTTTTTCTTTCCTTTTCTCTTTTAAAATATTCTCTTCAGTGCAAAAGAATATATCAAAGAATCCTCATCCAATATTTTTCCTGGCACTTTGGAGCTTTTTATTCAAAGGTTCAGCTGAGACTGCAGTCACCTTTTGAACTCCTGTCCACCTTACTTACAAATAATTTGAAAAAGTGCTTTAAAGAGAGGCCACATCCCTACTGCAGTCAGTTGCTCTGAACTTGTTAACTTCATCATTTAAAAACAACTGGTACATGCATAACATACTGAGGAGCCTGTATGTATCCAGTGTGGGGAGAACACTACCAGAAGAACTGAAAGCAGTTACATTAGCTATATTAGCAGCTTAATTAGCAGCCACATTAGCTAAATAACTAGTCTAGCATGATTTAACCCTCTCCTGAGTAACACAGATCCCACACTGGCACCTCTGTACAGCTTCTGTTGAGTATCAGATTCCTGAACGAAAAATAGCACCACCCCTACTACACTATTATTTGGTGAATTAACTCAATGTACGTTAATTCACAAGGTGTTCCAAGGATTACTGTGGAATAACACAAGTCCCTTGGGTTGATCCAACCATGCCTTCAAACCCTCATGCAGTTCTACTTGCAGAGTGAGCATTTTTGATTGGAATTTGTTGACTTGTTGTCTGTTTGAGGAAAGAATGCAGACACCCTGTGAAAATGTCAAAAAGTCACTGTTATGTAATTCAAATGTGCATTCCACTTCACTGAAGAAATTCTAACCTGCCCTGATAATATCTAAGCACCACCTAGAGTGGTGAGATTGGCATAGCAATGTTAAAGGCTGGACTCTTATATTTTCCAAATATAATTATTCTGTGATTCTATTCACAATGGAACCTGTGCTCTGCTTCTGCTGTGGTGGGAATTTCCCTGTGGAATGTGCAGAGCAGAAGAAAACAGTAATCTGTTATTTTTTTGTCAAGAGCAGGCTTTGGCATGACCTAATTATGGTCATCTAGTAACTGAATGGAGCCCACAAAATAGATGGGGAGAAACTTTTTACAAGACCACGTAGTGATAGGACAGAAGCGGGAACAGCTTCAAGCTGAAAGAGAACAAGTTTCCCTTCTTAGGGAAAGAAAAAACAAAACAAAAACCTCACACTTTGCAGCAAAACCTGCAGAACCAGCCTGAGATGTGTTGAACTAAGGAAGTTGTTTTGCCATCCCTCTCTACGAGGAGCAATATACATCACCTCCATCGGTATAAAACCCAACTTAGAGATAAGTGACTTCTTGCTTTATTGCCATTTTAGACTAAGAAGCAATAGTTTATAAAGTGTGAAGTGAGTTGGAGCAGTGAAAATTTCCTCCCATTGGTTTTATTTTAACAAGGAACAGGAAATAAAAATCTCTCTAAATAAAAATAATGTATGTCTCCAATGCCAAGCATTTGTTCTACTTTGTCACATCAGTGTTTTCAAAGAGGTATATACCCTGACTTTCAAATAAAAGGATTGGTAGAGGAGACAAAAGGGACAAAGGAAAAGGGAATACCTAAAGACCTTGTATCCAGAATTAATATTTTGTTCAGAATAGGGAAGCTGCAACAGGGTGAGATGAGGACATCACTCTCCACTTCTTCATTGAAGTGTAGAGTGTTGCCAAAGAATTAATTTTTCCTTCTGTTTTCCATTACTTTCCATTTTTTTCTCCCTTTCAACTAAGTGAAAAACCACAGTTGAAGAGTATGCAGGGACAGCAGCAACCCTTCAACTCTGAAGTTCATTTCGGCTGAAAAAAAAAAAAAATCCAAAGCTGAACAAAAATTTCAAAGAAGGAAAGATTACATACTGTAGAATCCATTAAGTAGGAAGAAGTTGAAGAGATCCCTCATTCCCCTCCGTATTCTTAGGAACTGACCTGTCCTGTAATTGAAGTTACCATATCTCACTTTGAAGAGTTTCTTTTCTCTTTCTGGAGTGGCTGTGGCAGTGCCAAGCTCCTCAAGAGAGGCAGCTTAATAAGAATATAAAAAATGCTGCCCTGCTTTGCTGCACATAAGGGTATCTTTATTTTTTTCTTTGATTTTGACTCAATATGAACTTCTCTACTTTAAAGAAGTAAAGTAGGTTTCACTGAAGGAAAACATAACAACTTAGAAATGTATGTCTCAGGTAAAAGTTTTCAGAACAGGGTTTAAAAACAAAAATCAGAGCAAAGCGTTGCAAAGTTATTTGTGCGGGTGGAGTTGATCGGTTGTTTTGTTGGGGTTTTGATTGGTTGATTGGTTTGTGTTTTTTTCTAAATCATGGATTAGCAGATCCCTAAGCACATTTCTCAGAAACAGCCTATCTGTGAATTTTAAGCATACAAATGAATTAATCTCTTCCCAGTTTTGCTGTAATGAACAAAAACTGACTTCATAAAGAAGGACAATTACATGGATCTGGATTTGTTGCAGACATTAGAAACAAAAATACTTTATAAGGAACGACATTTTCATGGATCTGACTTTAGATTTCATCTACTGCTCTCTCTGGTCAAAAAGTGCAGCAACTGTTACTATGTGAATACAGGGAATAAGAAACACTGGGAAAGAAGTCAACCATATTTGCTGCTACTAATATTTAACTCATGCTCTGGACAGATCCAGAAGGAGATTTTGATAAAATATACAAATTACTGCGGAGATAAAGGCTCAGCTGACTGATTGTCTAGAATACAGCAACTTGCAGGTCTGTAAACAGCCGTTTTCACAAGTTCTTTAAGTTTCTAACATGAACCATGCTTGGTGGTTGCAAAAGATAATTAAACAGATACAGGTCTTTACCATTCTGCAGCCCATTTAATACCAATTTTAAACACAGTTTATCTCTGTATTCTCCCACCCTCCACCCCAACCAGCATTTTGGTTAAGCTTGGAAGGCATAATGGAATATAAATGATCAGCAAAATAGCCAGGAATTAGACTAAATATTAACAACATCAAAGCAAGAGTTGGAAGAAAAGAAAAGCACCAGATCAGATATTTAACCAAGGAAATATTTCATTCATCCATCATTTTTTGCAATTAAGTGGTAGATTGCTTGCTATACTTTCCTAGTGAAAATATACAATAGACAAACATATTTTTATAGCTACTGTATGGTTTTGAGTTACAGTGTGCCCCCTGTATCCAAATCCAGCTCACTCTCTATTTTTGCTGTGTGGTCCTCTTGTATTGACCAAGGAAAAGGTTATGAAGGTTATCCATGGAATTCCCAGAGAGTCTGGAAATAAAATTAGAAATCAGGCAACTAAAATATACAAGTAAAGAGTTCTAAATCATAATTTCTTCACTTGATCTCCACTACAACTCCATAAAAATACTAAAGATATTGTATAAGTCACTAATAGACCAAAATGTTTCTTTTTTATTTCTTTTTTTTTCTTTAAAGTAATTTTTTTCCTTCAATGTAGTCCCATTCATCTTAATATGTCTTTGGTGACGGGTAAAAGAACACACACAAAAATCCTAAAGCTACACACAGAGTTTAGGGCCTGTAAAGGACTCACTATGACACCTTCTGTCCTCCTCTACTTAGACCTCTCCTTGTGCAGCTTTCCCAGTGCCTCGCCTGCGGGGTTTGCACAGGAATCAGCCTTTCCCTGCCAGCACCCAGCTCCCCTCCTGCCTGTGCCAGGCAGAGGTCCCAGCACTGCCCATCTTGGCAAACCTCTACCTCTCTCGGCCCCCCATGGGCAAGAAGGAGCAGAGGTCAGTTTTTAGCTGCAGATCTGTCTCCCTGCTCTGCCCAGCTTCCCATGCATAACAAGTACCCAAAAAGCTGAGCTCCTGTGGCTGCTCTCACATGCAGCCAATGGCACCAGCAGCTCCCAGGCAAAGCTCCAGTTGCGCACTGGAAGCAGCAGTGGATCAAACAGCAGCAACCCCTCAAGGATTTCCTTGTCCTAGCAGCTTCCAGAAAAACTCAGTCCTGAGCAGCATTCTTTGCAAAACCATCTCCAGGCACAGCTGACTACCCCAGCACTTAGCAGAACAGCCTAAGGCCACACTATGATGCCTTTACCAGCCAGAATCCTTGTGAACACATCTGCAGGCCCCTGGGAACGGGGCAACGTCTAATTAAAGCAGATGGTCAGTGAAAATTCAAAGGTCAGGATTAAAGTTGCTGGCAGAACCTCAGCTTCAAGCATCCATCTAAATTACCAGCCACAGAAGCCAACATGCAAAGCCAACTGCAGTAAGGCTTCCTTAAATTAAAAATGGTCTTGGAATGCTTTTTCCACTTACTCCTCCCTAGTTCCTTTCCATAATTTTTTAAAGAATATGTATCAGTAAATCAAAGCAACTTGGACTTAACTTTTCTAACCACAGGCCCCAGGGAACAGGTGCAGCATGCAACTTCACCATACATTTCCTTTAGTTTCTCATATTTTTTGGCTCAATTGCACTTGTGTTTTTACTACAGGCATATTTCATCCCTTTCCTTCTCATAACAGAAAAAAAAAGGTACCTAGCATTTGATAGTTCTGGAAACTAGCAAAAACGCTGACTCATGAACATGCATTTCCATTTTCACTTGAAGCAAATAAATTAAACACGGCAGACTCCACTCTAGAGCAGAAAACCAAATAAACTGGGAGAGAGGGAAACTGCATTAGGCTCTAACATGCTAATGTGTCCTTTCAAGATTCAGCCGAGCCTTTCTGCATGCAAGGCGATAAGTGCTACCCTATTCTTCTCTCAATTGGCGTTGTTTAAGTGCTTAAGGATGTTTGCGTATTTGCTAGAGTAGGTGAAATAAACTAATTAAAGAGGAACAAAGCAGTCTAGGAACTGGCGGGTGTGGGAGAGGCAGCGTGAGGGGAAACTCAGAATGCTCATTCAGAATTCACCTATTAAATTCACTGTTGCACAGCTCTGTAACTAACTACAGTTAAATAAACCACAATTAACTACTGCTAAAAGAAAAGTTGGATTCTCTTATCTTCCCTATTTTTTGACGGTGAATATTTTTTCAGGTTTTTATTTTACTCTATATTTCTTGCCTGTTTTTCTGAAAACATTTCTCACTTCCAACTCTAACCTTGCATGAAGTGAAAAGGCACTAAGGGTTTAGAATAATGTCTTTCTTGTCCCCTACTGTTACAGCCAACGTCAGGTTGAAACACTGAAATATTTGATGCTTATATGTCATAAACCTTTCAGTACAAACACATTTTATTTCCCAAGGGTTGGTTTTCCTATCAAAGACTTCACTTCTGATTTTTTTGAGAAGTCTTTATCATCAGCAAACAAATCAAATTGCCCATGTTCACCAAAGAAAAGGAACACAAAAGTGGTAAGAGATTTTGTTGGCAGTCCTGCTCAGGTAAGGAAAGCGACACAAGTATAAAACAAAAAAGACTTGCATTTCATAATGGTTTGGAGGTGAATTCATACTCTTCCTTCATGCCTCTCTGATATGAATTAATTATCTGAGGAAGGAACAGGCTGATGTCCCACACTACAAAAATAGAAATGTAATACCTAATTTTAAGATAGGTTCTCAGAACATATTAAAGGGTTACGTTCAAAGGAAAGAACAACCCTGGCGTGAGAGAGAACAATGCTGACACCACGTGGAAGAAAACCCTGCTGGCTCCTTCCTCTACTGCTAGCTTGAGAAGCCTGAAAATCTTAGAATTGGGTCAGGTATTGTGGTAAATGTTTTAAACATCAGAGGAAGACCACACAGATGCTCTGAAAGCAGAGATCTGTGTTATTCTAGTGCAGATTAATTATACTCTTCCTCCTTGGAACGCAGCTGATGTTTGTAAGCAAAGCAAGCAGGCTGCTGCTGCTATGAACACATCAGGTATTGCTCCCCTTCACAAACTGCACATAAACATCCTTAATCTGCAATCTGTCCAAGTTCTGTAAGTCTGACTATGGTGGGAGCTTTTGATATGCTCCATTCTCAGCCAAAATGAAAATGGGCATACACAGACTAAGTAACAAAGGTGAGACTACACCAAGTCGGTTTCTGTGCCCATACTGCCTTCAAAACTATTTTCCAAGCCAGGAAAAACTGTATCAGTCACCAGTTTTAGAAAGACCTTCCTTTCTCATGCACTTTATATCCTTATGGTGCAACAGTGATCAGTGTCAGCAGCTCGTGGCACTGCCCGAGCTCTGTTCTCGTACCACTGATTGCAATAAAGCCTCAGCATTTCAGCTTGACCAGCTCCTCTCCTCTGTGCTCGAGCTGCTTGTTACAGTACAGCACATCCAGCAGTGTCCTCATTTGTCACACAGTGCACACCTTCTCCTGCCAAGCTTCTCTCCTAATGCAGCCTTAGTCAGAGAAAAAAAAAAAAAACAAACCAAAACTTCTATGTACTGGGGAGGGGAAAGAGAGAAAAACAGACAGCAGCACAACCCACCTGGGGGGCTGAAGCAACAGCAGCGTCCCAGGGCACTTGTCCGGCAAGTCAAGAGAAACCCCCAGCAATGCTGGAGCAAACATTGAATCAGTGACCTTTTCTCATACCCTGCAGTTCCCCACAAAGGGAGAGCAGGCACACTTGTCCTTGTTACTTGTTCCAAGTTACAGATCTCCAGTACAAAGGCCAGGCTGCTGCAGAACACAGGCACAGCACAGAAAAGCTCTATTCCTTCCACCCACAGGCAGCAAGGCTCTGGCACTGAACACCTAGAAGGAGTAGTGAGTACTCCAGCCACATCCATTTGAACTGTTTCAAGTCAAACTTCCCCAGCCTACAGCAGTTTTTATCAAATCCTTATGCCTACAAGTCAGTAACATATTCAGCTCTGCTTTTCCAGAAGAGAAGATATACAGATTTACAATTTATTGGCCACAATGTTGGTCGGGGCATAGGGCCTATTTTGATCTCTATGAATGGCATTTTTCATCCAGTCTTCTGGTTTGGTCAGTACTCAAAAAGAAAATTAAAATGTGATTTTTAGTGAGTCCATATTTCAGCAAATTTACAAAGATTAGGGAAAAGAGTTTTTCTGTGGAAAGGGAAATAATATTAAGAAGTCCTTCTGCAATGTAACAGCAGTCCCTATAGAAACACTGACAAATCTCCTGGCACTTCACATGATACATGCAGGATTTGCTATGTTCACACCTAAAACCAACTAAAACATACCATTACTAAGGAAAAAAACTTAAATGAAAGAAAATAATCAACACTTCTATCACTTTAAATTTAGGAAAAATTGTTAAGAGGACAAATAGGAAATGGAACTATATTCCCCTATCCAGGAAAAACTATTATTTCGACAAGACAATTTACTCTAACGTGGAAACTTCAGATGATGAGTTAATGTCTGGTTGGTTGGTTGTTCATTTGTTCTGAAAGGTTTCAGCTAATTAAACAAGAATTCTCATGGGATTAACAAATTAAAACATCAGTTAAATTATTACTGTCCTCCACATTGAGGATATTCTATTTGAAAGACCACAATTCTATTTTATGATAACTTTACATGCAAAATGAAGCACCACATTTTCTTCACAGAACAGAGTTAATGCTGAAATATCCATTTCCTCTTTGAAAAAAGCTAAACCCACAAGATTAAAAAAACTCTCCAGACCACAAAAGCCTTCCCAATAAAGCCATAATTCGAGTAGATAAAGTATCCATGAAATATTTACTCGCGCTCTTCTGAGCAGCTCCAAACCACACTACAGTTTCAGAATTTCATTCTGAGTTGTCTGTGGTCAACCTGCAGGTCCAGGATACTGTCTAGGCGCACTTCCCCAACACCCTGGATCTCTGCAATCCCTTCATAATAGGGTTCTAAGATTGTAGAGAACAGCCTTGCTGATATATAGTGAAGTATGCATAAAAGGACAAAGCAAGAGAAGAGAACAAGAAATGAGACTCCTTTTCTCAGGGTGTAGGCATGCCTTCTAACCAAACCCATGCTTTAATGGAGGGACAAGCAGTGGCTTGTAGGCACCCATAAAGTCATGCTCCTGTTTGTTTGCAAGACAAAGGTAGTGTGCATAAATCAGGAAGGATTTATCTATGACTTCTGTACAAAGAGGAGATAGAGAAACACATTCTTGGACTAAAGGCAAAAAAAAAAAAAAAACCAACTACATTTAACTTTTATCTGGAATGTAAGATTCAGAAATGACAAATTGCTATTTCAAGGTTTGGTTCATAATTAAATTACACTACAGAAGTTAAGATAACCTTGCACATCTCCAACACAGCTAGTGATATTGCTTGGGTTAAACACAGCTATCTGTGAGATATAGAGAGGCCTAAGGTCCAAACAAACACCACTGTGCCTAACCTCTTTTTTAAGAATTATTTAGGGCAAACATGGAAATCAAGTTAGTACCTGTGCAGCTTTTGTGCCAGGACAGAAGGTTATAGGACAGCTTAAAATACTAGTGACCTCTCAGGAGTGGTAGAGTGGAGGAGGAGATGAAACTAAAATTCAAATAAAATGCATTTTAAAAAACCACACAGACACAAAACTCCAGGCTGGCAGGATTTTACAGCATTCTGACTCTATTTTAAGAGGGAAAAAAAAAAAGTACAATATACGGGGGAAAGGAGAAGTTAAAATACGTCATGGCTGTGATATAACTTTTAAATCGCTATCTTTAGATAGAATTGGTGGCTGCAAATAGTCTACTGTCCAGCCCAGGGTAATAGTTCTGAACTACCAAAACCTTGCAAATTCTTCTCCCAGTCTGAATTATTCCATCAGTCTGAATCAGCCAGCACACAGAGCATAAGTGGGATGGCTCTTGACACTAAGAACTCTGCTCAGAACAATCAATCTGCCCATTTCAGCCCACAAACAACACAGCTGAAGGTTAAGTCTTGTCAGCTGTATGGCATGCCTGCCAGATTGGCATGGCTTTAATTTGACAGAGCTCAGGTTAACTTTAAACGTTGAAGTGGAAAAAAAAAAAAAAAGACAACCCAACAACAAAATTAGGGGAATTAAGTAGTCCAAATGCAAGCATCTGTGTAAAAGCCAATAAAAACAAGTTTCATTTCCAGGATGCAACAAGGGATCTGAGCCAGGTTTGCCATTTCACTTTTTGCTTGTTTTACTGGAAGAAAAACATGGACTTTTAATATGTTTAGTTTGTAAACCTAACTTCGATGTTTCCAGTTTAGTAGACCTTGAGCAATTGTTATATTATGAAAGATGAAGGGTACCTATCCAATGGGCTGGGTTTCCTGCCAAAAATTACAAAAACAAGATCAGCCACAGAATACTGAATTCCATTCTCACCCACAGATGGGATTTCTTTCATAAGCTTACCTCAGAGCAGGAGAGTGCCCCATGGCTATGCCTTGTCTGAGGTTTTATTAAAGAACTTGAAAGGAGCTTTTCAGCAGAATTCTTTCCCACATCACCACAGTTCCAGACAGACTGTGACATTTTGCAGAATTACAGGGAGTGAAGCTGGTTCTAAAACAAAAGCACTGCAAGTGAAAGCCAGGTTTCCTAGCTCCTCTAATACCTTTCCAATTTCTTTTAGCTGCTGATGCTTCCTCTGGCTTTGCAAACAGAAGCAGCTATCTTAGGACAGCTAATATTTTGATTCTGTGTGTCCATTTGAGTACTGGTTTCAGAAACTCCCAGAGGTGGTAGTGACATGGGACTTCTTCAGAGAGAAAGGGGAGCTAGCAGCATGGGCTCCAACAATTTCTTAGTGTGAAACAATCCTAGTTTTAGATTTGGGACCATGTCTTGTGGCATTGCAGCAATATTTTAGAAACATCCTTTTATCTTTTATAGTCTGTTCTTTATACCTGCATCTGTACTGGTTTTTTGTTTTCAAAGAAAGCTTCCAAGGAGCATTACAATCCCAATATTCTCTTTGGGATATGTAATATGTTCTAAATAATGAATTTGACTTTGTATTAGAAGTCTGCTAGTTTTCCTTAACACTGATATTTGGAGAAAGAAGCCAGAAAATTAACGAGTCATAAAAACAAACATCATCACCCACATTTACATGCAGTGTTAATCTCTTTCACAGTCCATCACTTGACCTGGCACACTGCTGCCAGCCTCGCCATGAACCACAAGGATCACAAAACTGCACTGTGCAGTGTTAAACTGCAGGGTTTGCTAAAACACTTCCTTCATATCTTTTTCCAAAAATCAATTTCAAGTTAAGCAGCAATGATACACCACATGACAAAGTGAAAACAAGATTTATATTGACCCTCTCTCTAAACAAGGATTTGTCTATCATGTTTCTTCCACCACGAGGTTTTCAACAAAGAGGCAAAAAAGGAATCGAAGTGCTAACAATGTTTTGGAAGAGAAAATGCCCAAGGAGCGGCTGGAACGTACACAGCGAGTTCTAAAAAAGAGGAGAGGGATTTCAAACCTTCTGATTTTGCTTTCCTGCATCACCAATGTATAGACAAACACACACAGAAAATAAAAAAGTGTTTCACTCGAGGAAAAATCCAGTGGCTTTGATCTAACAAAGCTTGGCATAAATATAATTGAAGTGGAACAGCTTGGGATTTTCTTCTTGACCTTTCACTTTAGCACTTGCATTTTTTTCCAAATTAGAATTTTAACACTCAAGTTTCCTCTCCAGCTTAGGTATATCATGAATATTTACATTGCTGGCTACAAGCTACAGTCATTAATTACACTATGTATAAGCAATTATATTTCCAGTTCTGGGGTTCAACCTAATGAAGCACTTTTGATTTCTTGCTGTAACTTTCTTACCTGAAGGCCATCTGCTTGTCCCTGTGAGAAACAAGGGTTCAGGTCAACAAAAAGCATCTCCTGGTGTTGAAGCAAATACAACAGAAGGCCATTGTAAAGCCTTTGTTCTTCACAAGCCAAGGGACTGACAGGAATCCTAAAGGAAAGGAGATGGGTTATATTTAGGAGTTCTCAGATCAGGGGCTAATCAGGAGAGACACAAGGAGCCCTCCCAGTACCCAGGACAATTCAGCAAAGCAGCAATTTCTGGGACAGTAACCACTGGAGCTTGGTGGGTTCACAACACAGGGACCTTCACAGTGCCAGAGTCCCAGCCTTGCTGCAGTGGTTCACAGCAAAATGAACCTTTGTGGCAGCACAGCTAAGTAGTCAGAACCTGACAGTAACTCAGATATGAGCTTTGCAAAATCAAGGATGAAAAGGACGAACAAAAAAAACCTTATCTCTTTGCTATTGCTCACTGCCATTGGGATGGAAAGAGTGATTCTCTTTCCAACTTTGTTTATGAAGGTGAACTTTGATCACTAGAATGTCTTATTACCAGAACTGTCTGGAAAAAAATCACAGGTAATGAACTGCTTCAGTGTATTAATTTATAAATCCACAGACATCACTCATACCAGGAAATGGAAATTCCAGATGTTCTCATTAAATATGCTGAATTTGGATTGGGTTTTTTCTTTCTTGCTTGCTCTCTCCATATTTTGGAGTTTTTTATGAATAATAGTTGAATTTTTACTATCCCCATCAAGTTGGAATATTTTAATTAAAAGGACTCTATATAGGAGTCTAATCTCAACCCCTGAAGGACCTGTATATTCCCCCCTGCCAACTGTTTGGAAGCTTGGAGAACATTTACATAAATGCTGTGCCCTTAATGGAGCTCCTCCAACCATGCTGCACAAACTCAGTTCCTCCCAGCACAATATTAATATTTAAACAAGAAATTCATAATCTCTGGAGACTAATGTGGAGCATAAATACACCAGTCTTCTGTTTGCCAAATGAGTACATTCATTATTCATTTACAATTTTTAAGTACATTTCATTTAAGTTCATTTTTAATTTTTAATTGGGCCCAGTCCAATTGCTTTCATTCATGTTCCTCTTTTGTAAACTTACTGTTGTTTCTGTAAGGACTTGAGTTTGGGCCCCTTTTGAAAGGTTTAAGCAGAGTTATAGCCAGGCACAACATGGAGAGATTTATGGGATGAACCGCTGTGTCATCAGTTCCTTCTTTAGGATTAGTTAATATTTCTCTTTCTTGGATTCCCATTTTTCTTGGGACAGACTCAGTTTCTCCACAAAAAACAAGGCTGCTTGTAAAACCTGGTTGACTGAGCAATAGCCTTTGCTGCATACAACAATCCTAAGAGATTATTCATCGTTTATCCGAACATCAACACCCTCAGCTCACAGGCCAGACAAGCAATATTTTTAGTTCTTTGTCCTCTTTTTCAGCTTCTCTTTAGCTTAGATAAATGTTCCCAAACTCACCTCTACGAGCTGTTAACTCCTTACCAGAAGGAGCACTGCACAATCACTGCACAAGGAAGATAAAGGACTCTCAGTCCACTCATTGAGTCCCCCTTTCCCTTATCAGCAGCCTGTGTTTGGGTGCCCAGTTCTCATTTCATCTAAAACAGATCTAAACTATAGACGGGGATGAGACAGCTGACTCCAAGTATCAATGTCTCATTAGCAGATACTCAAGGGTGGCAACAGGTGTGCATTCCAAACATACAGAATACACTTTTAGTTTTTTCTGCAGCCACCTTCCACAATGACTTTTAATTCATTTTGTAAAATAATCACTTTCTGCCACTTCTGCCGCTAGGAGAAACTGCATTATTGGGGTGACAGTAAAGGGGGACCTGGTTCCCACACAGCTAAATCCAGGCATGTGATCCGAGGAAGAGCAGAGCTACTGAGATGTATTCTGCACTTCCCCATAAAAGCCCAGTAATCAGTTGTAGTACATATCACAGAACACTCATTGCGAGTAAGAAACAAGTAAAACCAGACCATCAGGAATTAGCTACTGGTTTTCTTGAATGACTCTAAATCTTTCAAATTTGCTTTGCCACAAAGTACAGGCTAAAAAGTCCACACAGTCCCTTGCCTTGGCTTTGTCCAGGAGATCTGCCAAGGTTCCCTGCTGCCACAGGCTTGCTGCAAATTTACAGAAAGAATGAGTCAAAGTGAGTAGAAGAAAACAGCTGGCTTGCTGGAGTCCTTGTGCACTCATGCAAGAATGCTGACTGGGACCAGTACTAAAAATCTCTTTACCGAGATGAAGCATAGCAAAGTATCCACAGAAATTTAAGTAACATCAGTCAAATCTCTGATGAAAGCATAGGAACACATTCTCCTAGGTATCTACAGATACTAGGAGGACAAAAACAGGAGTCTTCCATGATCATCTAACTAGACTTTCAATACAATACCTGTACTAAGCCTTATCATTTCTGTGTTACAATAACCATAGCTACTAATCACGAAGGATGTGCAGTTTAGGCTTACAATGTATAAAGCTGAATATTCTACTTTTGTGTTCCCAAGGTCCATATGGGTTTCACATTCCAACTTCAGTGAAACTATAAGCATGACAGGTCTCCACAAATAAAAGTGCCAAAAGATTGAGATAGGTGATAATCATAGACAGAATTTACACTTTAATATAAACAGATAAGAAATTTAAAGTAAAAAGGCTCATAAACAACTTCATTTAGTTGCTTAATGTCAAAGAAGGAAGAAGCAATTTCACAAAAACGCAGATTGCCAGAATACATGAAGAACAATTTTGACACCTGCAATGAATTTGTGCCGTAAGCAGAGCTGCCATTACCTCCAGAAGGTTAATTCCAGCAATTGCATGGAGCACACACTTCTGCAGATTGGCTCTAGAAGCGGTTTTTTCCCATAACCTTCACATTTACACTGAACAACTATAGCAAGTACCACCCAACACAACTCAATTTCCTACACTCTGACTGCCAAATGTTTCATAATGTGCCAGATAATTGCACTAATTCTTGCTCTGAAAGACATAAAGGATACTTATTACTTGTTCCCCTGTGTCAGCAGATATGATTTGCCACAGCTGACTACCTTGAATTTTACTGCTGTACAGGACAGTACAAATGATTTATTCTGAATCATTGAAGGCCTCAGGTCACTCAGCAGGAAGTGATATAGAGCAATCTCATTGACAGTGTTAGTTGCAAGGCTCCCCTCTCTGCCCACCTACCAAAAAAGTGATTTTTCATAACCCTAGGAGGTAACTCATCAAGCACAGCACTAGTTAAGGGTTTTACAAAAAATAATGAGCTCCAGATTTACTGGGTTGTCTCCCAGAGCTTGTGAGATCAGAATGACTGTAAAAAGGTGAAGATAACATTTATAAGGCAGACATACTTCTATTTATGGCAGCTATTGTCTTGACAGGTCACTGGCAGGGAAGCCCTATGCTGATTGCTTTCAAGGCTTCTCAGACAGGTCACTGCCACAAGCACTCAGTTTAGCACTGAATGTACTTCAAAAACCAGGCAAAGGCACATGATCAGAAGTAGCTGGGCTATGTCCCAGAAGAGTGGGACATTTAAAAACTGAAGCTGTTCACCAATCAATAAGGGAGCATACTGGATCCTTATGTGCAGATGCAGGAATCAGTGGGCACACATTGGGATAATTCGGGAATGGAGATAAAGGAAGAAAGTCATCTTGCATGTGTGTGTATGCACAGGAGCCCCAGGTGAGAGCAAATGCCACCTGATGGCAGAAGAGTGACAGTCAGTGAAGTGCTTTTTGAGTTAATGTGGGGGCCAAGGGGTAGATTCTTGGTGAAGGCCTTTTAGCATCAGCCAATGTTTGTAAGTGTCACCACACAACTAACCCAAACACTGATAAATAAACCTCATCTGTCTCCGCTCATTTACTAACTTTAGGATGCAGATATTAAAGAACTTGGGGTCTGGTTGCAAAACTGCTTTGTTCCATTGCTGAGTATCCTCCAGGGTGAGGTTTTTTCCCGGAGGAAGGAGTGGCATATCTCCAACCACACCACTTCTTGTTAGATTTGTTTCCCTTGCTATGCTTCTGCTAAAGATATAAACTTGTATCACCTCCAAAGGTCAAATGCTGGCACACCAGGGAATGAACCCACAGAGCAGGAAAACAGAGACCACATATAGAGACCTATGAAACAGCAGCAAGGTTTAAAAGTGCAGTTCCCCACAACAAAGCCTATCATTGATGCTGGGCACCAATTTTGCTGAATACATACTTTTAAAATGAACCTGGCTTGCCACAAAAAAAAAACAACCAAAAAACCCATAAAACCCAACTGAATAACAAGGTTTTTTTACTGCACAGAAGAAATTAACTGCTAATATATATGTTTTGTAAAGTGTCATTGGCTTATAGGTCATATTAAGCAGGCATTGCTCTGATGCACTAAAAGATTTAGTATAAGTATTTTAACATCCTCTAGTGTCAACAATGAAGGGGAAAATCCTTCATTACCTGATTATGTCAGGCTGTTCCTTCTTACCACCTTGACTTGCATGATATGTTGTCCCACCCCCCATTTTTAGCTTCCAGTTTTGTGCCCAGTCACCATCACCCCAAATATGCCTTCTCTAGCTCCAGCCAAGCACTCACTGCCTGCAAGCTCAGCCAGCTCTGCTTGGATGTCAACTTGAATTTTAGTGGCAAGGGCAGAATGAGTTGCTTCTCTTTCTTGATAACAGGGATTCTTTTCTCTGATATCAAATGCTGTTACAAGGTCAAAGTGAGGGTGAGCTTTTCAGAAGCAAGTCTAAAAACTAAGGAGCCTCCACAGCCAGCATTTATCTTGGCTAAGAAAAGAGAAGCATTTTTCATTAAACAGCTCTCTATCCCTCATGTCTCTTCACACAGTTTCCTATTTGAGGCTTGCCTGTCTAGTCAGTGCCCAACAGAACGAAAGTGATCAGCCAGCTCAGAACCTGTCACATCTGCCCATACTATACCATATAAACACTGGACTTTCAAAATGCTCCACTGATTATTAGACACAGCGTTACCACAGAAAGTCTCACTGTGAGGTGTGATCTTTTTGTGCTGTTTGAGGCAGCTGAATAGAGAAGACTCACTTGAACAGAGCAGGTCCAAACACGATGGCCAGGTTTTCCAGAGTCATGAAATTCACTGCACTGTAGGTTGCTACTTTTAACAGGAAAGCAGATAGGAACTGAAGAAGGTTTTGATGGGCTTTGGGAAGGCAGCTGAGCAACTGTCTCAGGTCCTCAATGCATTCTGTTGAGTTGATTTTGTGCTCTGGGGGGAAAAGAAAACAAACCCAAACTTATGACATAGATATTCCTCATACCAACACAATTTCATCATAGACATTAGATATAAGAAAGAAGAAATGTTTTAAAACATATTAGAACAAAGTGAAAACTAAATACACCACAAACAAGGAATTAGCACACTAAATTTTGACATATGTTTTTCACTTATGAATACTTAAGAACCATGGATTTTCCAGATATTGAGTTTTACACTCACTGTTCCTGATATTTTTCCTGTTATGGAGGAATCATCCAGCACTTGCTGCTTTCCTAATGAAATTGCAGGCAGGAGTCATGTACCTGAATCCTCAAAGCTGCCTTTAAAGACGGTGCAAGGTTGTCAGCTTCGACTCTCCCAAGAGATTTTACACATGCTGTATGGTTCTCATTAAGAGCAAAGAGAAATTGTACCCTTTCAGCCCCACATCATCTTCATTTCCTGACTAATTGGTAGCTCTCAGACTCAAAACATCATTGCTCTATAAATATGCAACATTAGTTACACAAGAGATGCTTAAAAATCTAAATTGGGATACTTAACATTTTCTTGGTTCTCATTCTTCAAAGAAGGGTAACAAGGAAGAAAATGGAATCACAAACAACTCCATTTGATCAGTAGTTCCATATGAGCAGGATAAAATCTTCTAGTTGTTAGAATTGAGATGACAGTACTGCTCAATAATTGGCAGCTGATGCTCAAATTTGCCATAGATCACCAGGACACATCTGCGTAGCTTTGACATTGTTTATAAGCAAATCATGCCCTTGAGGGTAATTTTAGCCCTAAAAAATACATTCTGTGCAGGTCAAGGCCCATGGTGCTCAACTGATTAATGAGAGAAATAGAAAAGGGGATGGAGAGGAAAAAATAATTTTAAAAAAGAACAGCAAGACTGTTCAGGGTAGAAAAAACAAGGTGCTTGCAAAAGCCCCATAGGTCTTTCAGCATAGACTTTAACAGTTCAGGAAACTGCTTCCTTTCTCTTTCTTTCTAAACTCCTACACAGGCGTTTCAAACAAAAGCAGCCTGCAAAGTAACCCACAAAACCCACTTATTTGTATGCAAGCACCTGAGTTAGTTATCAGCCAAAATCACCGGGCAGACTGAGAACATGAGCTCAGCCATTAGAGGCATGAAGGGGAACCTGGCAGTGAACTGCTGTGGGTACTCATCTTGGCTTTGCATGCTGCTCCACATACTGCTGTCCAAGAAGATTATAAGAGGACTGGTAAAATAAATGCTAACTAAAAATACAGTTCTAAATAAGAACAGCGATGTGCAGAAAAATCTCCTTTACCAGGGGAGGTTAAATTCAAAAGAGGCTTCAGCTTGGAAAAGAGAGAAGTGAGGCAGTGGCTATATAAAGACATAAGCAGCATTATGGTGGTGATTACATTAAACCTAAAAATATTATCTCAGTAACTAGTACAGTACACAATTTAAAAAAGAAAGCATGCAGAAGAGGAGCTTTCTCAAGGAATACAGGACTGGATTGCAGGATTCATTGCCACAGGAAGGAAGGGAATCCAAAAGATTTAATGAATTTTAAAAAGACTGTAGAAAAGTTCATAGATGCCTGGTCCCTCCAAAGCAATTAAACATCAGTCTCAGGCTAAGGAAACACAAAACCTTGCTTACAGAAGGTGCAACGAACACATTATCTGTCACTGTCAGAGAAAGGACAGAAGCTTGGAAGGTGCCTGTTCTGTACCTTGGAAAGTTTTTAACAAGCCAGAACAAATATCGTCTGGAAAAACAGCCACTGGTAGTTCTTTCAGAAAGAGCTTCAGGAGACTGGCCACAGAATCAACATCTCCATCATTAATAAGGTCTACTTTTTCCCCTTGATTGTACTTCTGCCTCAATTCCTTGATTTTTTTTGCTGAGCCACCAATTCGAAATATCCCAACACGCTCCAGACCTGTGTAAGAAATACAGAACAGTAAACAGTGGTTGCTTTATCCTATCTTTGTGATGAGAACTGGAGTTCAAAAAGCAAGAGCTCCTTTAAGAAAGCACAATAATTGTAAATAAGGATTTTTCAGCATTTACAGCTGAAAAGTACAGCTTAAACAAAGAATACCAGTTTCTAGAAGCCAAGCAGGAAAAATTTGAACTTACCAAACACCTCCAGGTACTCCACCATCTGTGTCACAAGAGAAGGAACCCCACATTGCTGTGCATCCTGTACAAGGGTTTCCAAAGGAACACCAAATGTGCTTCTTTCTCTGCTAAACTCTTGATCTGGTGAAACTTTATTTGTTGTGTGCCTAACTTGTATAGAAGAGAATGATTTCTGGGGAATAAAAACAGGCAAGTGATAAACAGTGACTGGCTTTTACTACTTTAACCTTGTAAGATCTACAATCTCAGTAAAATTATTGTCTTCATTATAGCATCTTAGTACAGATTTTATTTCTACTGTATGTTCTTAAAATACTAATATTCTTCTGTAGAGCTTAGACGAGGCCTGTGATGGGGTAAACTCCAGTAAATCCCCCTCACCCCTACAGCCAGGGCAAATGAGGCCTTGTGTTGAGGCAGTTGTGCTGTTCAGGACAGGGAGGGGTCAGTACCCCTCAAATGAGCCCCAAAAGTCAGGAAAAAGCTGACCCCATGCAAGGTGCACAGCCTTCCACCCCCATGAAATTTGTGCATTTCTGCCTAATTCCTGAGGAGAAAAAATGCAAGATTCACAAAGGAACCGGAAGTAGAATTTAAGTGGCAGCCATGGCACATGCCTCAGAAAGGATTCCTGTCTGCTCACCCAGTTATTACAAATTTCTTACCCCAACAACCGATGCAAAAACCTAAGAAATCACTAACAACTTGCACTTTTCATCCTGTCTGATGATCTGTGTGCTTTTTCATCCTGCCAGGATGGAGAGGTTGCCCAGAGCGAGGGCTGGGAAGGCTGTGGGCTCTGGTAGGATGTGCCTGTCCCTGAGGGGCTCTGTGAGGGTGGGGGTCTGCCCTGGGCAGGCACAGCTGGCTCTGCAGCCCCTCAAGGCTGCCTGGGGGGTGTTTAATAATATATATCTAAATACACACTTAGATGCATTTACTATATATCTATTAAATATATACTTAAGAATAATACCCCTCAGGGATATTTAAGAAAAGGGGAATTCTGCCCAGCACTCCAAAAGGAGTCCTGGCTACCCTACCCTCTTTCCCACCTCCCCTAAGCCCCCTTCTTGCCTTAAAGGCAGGTGACATTACTCACAGCAATTCCTGCATTTTGTCCTCATGTTCCTACCAGGCAAAGAGAGCAGAAGTCCAAACCAGGAACACCTGGATTTACCATCCTGCACTAGGTCTACTTAAACAGTATCTAAATCTCATTTTAAAGGGGGATTTTTTTTTTTTTGTAGCATTATCTCAACACATTGTAAAACCCTCCTCTTCTTAAATGTTTTTATTGCTACATTTTCAGAAGGAAAAGGGAAAGATTTTCCTGTGGATTTGAAGCTGAACTACTGTAGTGGAGCTGTTTTACACACACGCCTGCAGCAAAGCCATGAGCTGGAGCTCCAGGCCAGCCCTGCTGCCATGGCAAAAGCACACACAGCACTCAAAACACCCAAGCCCATTTTGCTCTTTCAGTAAACAGGCAAGCTTAGAATATGATGTTAATGTTACACCACAGTTACCTGAAATGAACTAATATCAGCACGTACCAAACATACTTTTCAGCATTTTTGTATATAAGCTGTGAGGTGTTACAAAAAGCCTCTAAAATATCTGTGCACCATTACTCTAAATCCCTCCCTTTTCCCTTTACAGATGCAGCAGACCGTCAGCCTTCTCAGAAAGGAGGAAGGGTGTGAGAAAGGATGGAAGAAGCCAGACTTAAGTTCACTTACGCAGATGGAAAGGGAGGCGCCTGCTCCCATGTCAGACTGCAGCAGAGTGCCAGTATTTCAGCTGTGCTGCTCGCAAGACACCATCACCTTCCTCCCCTCCACAGATCCACGCAGCCTGGCCAAAGCTAACTGCAGCCATTGGGCTGTTCCTCTGCAATTAACCTATCATAGTGTAATTGCTAGGCATCATCTTAATCAGTGGTTTCCTTCCAGAGTTGGTGGAAGGCAGAAATTAACTCCTAGTAAAAGTGGATTCCTTGCAGCCAGCACTTCCCTCTGGAGGCACCTTGCACAAGCTGAGGGCTGTGTTGCCACCAGGAGATGTTTCCATGGCACCTAGCACACACAATGCCACAGCTTCCCAAGGCACACTGATCCTGGGCCTGATACTTGCTTTTGAGGGGGTTTTTGCAGTGCAGGTTTGCAGATATTCCTACTGCCTGCTACAGCAGCAAGGAAAATACTGTGAAGTGGCCCTTTGTGTACACATTATAGCTACTTGCTTATATAATCCATACACAATCATTTTGGCCAACACATGAGCAAGGACCCATCCAGTTTATAGAATATGAAAATACAACTCCATTTATAATTGTTTCAGATATAAAGCCTGTCCTGGGAAAGAAACCATAAAGAAGAAAGTAATGTTGCAGTAAAATCTAATTGGGAGATATTTTTAACACAAACTTAGTAGGTGCACATGAAGCAAAAGCAAAACACAGAAGGCAAAAAAATGTAGAGGTGCTGAACCAGACCCCCTTGGTGGAGCATTAGAAAAGCAGGAGTTCATCAAATACCACACCAGTGCAGCACAGATAGCAGAAATTATTCCCTCTTCCTTATCAGAGGGAATATAACTTAAAAACTAGGGCAGAACTGTAGCCCACTTACCTCTCCACAAGATCCCACTATGAGGTCTGAATAATGCTGTGGTTTAGGGCTTTCTTTCTCTACCTACTGAGCTGGCCCCAGAAAGATCAGCCTCCTCCTCCTCACCACCCCACAGGCTCAGCCTGGCCTCGTCTCTGCAGACAAGCTCCACCTGTGCCCACCACCACAGCTGTGGCTGCTCAGCCTTTTCAGGCTGCTGGGCCCACAGGAGGTCCTGGGCTGATGGTGCTGTACCCACAGCAGTGCTAAATATGACTGCTGAAAGAGAGAAGAAAGGGTGTTGTCCCTCCCATATCAGCAGTGCCCTGCTGCTCTCTCACTGCAGTGTGGTGTTCAGTGTTCGTGTGTTGCAGTGGTTGAGACCAAGGAGCTGAGAGCTCCCAAGACAGCAGAGGTACGCTGGTGGGACAGCTCTGAGGTTCAAAGTTTCCCCTCAGTATCGGATGGTCTCTCCCTAGGCTATGTTAATCCTCCTATGCTGGTTGGGCCTCTGTGCTTTCTCAACTACTTGAGAATGAAGAAACCACCAGCCAAGCAATGCTGCAAAATAGAGCGGCCATTGACTTTCTTTTATTGGCCCATGGACATGTGTCCTGGGGTGATGCTATGAAGCTCCTTTATTCCCTGACCGTCTGCTTAGTGCCCAAGGTGTTTGTAGCTGTAAGGCGGGCCCGGGGG
>VZTZ01039753.1:561370-589036 GCA_013400955.1 Drymodes brunneopygia | reverse complement strand
CATGGTCCCTCCCTAGGCTATGTTAATTCCCCTATGTTGGTTGGGCCTGACCTGGTCCCTCACTCCCCCCCTCCCTTTTCCCCATTGGTGGTCGTTGTATCCCCCTGCCTTTTCCCTGCCCCTAAGCCCCAAGACCATTGGCTCTGTGTCCTTATATCTGTGGTGACTTGAAGCAATTAGGCCTCTTTCACTGTGGAACTCTTGACGAATAAATTACTTTCGAACCTTCATTGCATCTGAGCCCTCCGGTTCTTTGTGTCTGGCCATGCAAGAGCTGTCCTGGGCTTTGGGGTGAGTGTGTGCTTGTGCCTTCCACCGGCATGAATGAGAGGAGGGTCTGTCTGTACAGTACCAAGCTGTACTGATCTCTCGAAGCCACAGAGACGCTTTCGGTAAACGCAGAAGCTCCTCCATCCCCAGCCACCCTCTGCGTTACTCGTGACTGAGAGGGTACAGGGGGCATTTTGATGTGACATCCCCTCCCTGCTGCATTCAAATCCTCTGCCCTCCCTCCAGCCGCCGTAAGCAGTGCTTCCCCACTCTTTCTGCCTTCACACCCTTTATCGCTGTGTTTGCAAGGCAGCTGGAGCAGGAGCAGCTCCCCCACCTTTCCTGGGTGCCTTTGGGACAGACAAAAGTGCTCGGAGTCACCTTAGCTAACCATGCCTGTGAGCCTGCAGCAATCTGCACTCTGCAGAGAAACACACCACAAAAAGGCCTGTTCTAAAATCACTGAATTAAAACAAAGAATTGTCAACTCTCTAACTCTACTCCCTGCCCCAATAGCCCATTTTCATTTTCCATCTTACTAGATGCCGCAGGAGTCATCCTGCTGACACGTCTATCCCCGCTGCTACAGCTGAACATGTAAACTGTAGTCAAATACCGTTTAAAGCAACAAATTCTCCGCCTGAGCAGCAAACACGAATTTTATCTGTTGGCTCATCACAGGGCAAACAAGGCAGCAGCCACTGCAATCACCCTCTTGGTCTCGACTGCTCCTCTGATTTTAATTATTGAAGAATTTGCTTTCAAGTCCTTCCTGCAAACTCCGGCAAGGCTCTCAGGAGATGCAGACACCCCCGTTCCCTGGGAGCCAGCAGCAGCTAGAGGGCACACGAGGCTTGCAGAGAGGTGATTCTGCAAACCCCACCGCAGACTCAGCAACGAGCCCCAAGCCCTGGGCAGGGTTTTCCTTTTTTTACCAAACCACATGGGTCAGAGGGGTGATTTCTTCTCGCACCGCAGATGTACAAAGAGCAGGAGGCTGCAGGCAGCACCTATTAAACATATAACTGCTCATACATACTGTGTAGCTGAACTTCCAACCCTTCCTTCACAACCTCTGGATCAAAGTCAGCCCCTGCAGGACTTCAGATGTATGAAAACGATGTGTGGTGCTTTGAGAAGCCACCCTGACTTCAAGGGCCACGCCTAAATTAAACCCAAAGCTTTGGTCTCCCAGCACCCTGCTGCCAGGGGAAGGCTTGTGAGGTAATGCAGTGCCCCAGCCTGGGCATGTGAGAGGCTGGGTGAGCACCAGGGGCTGCCTTTGTACTCTCTTCACTGGGGCCGTGCTCTCCAGCTGCTGAATGGGCTCGTTGTGAGGATTGCTGATGTTTCAAAAAGATAGAGAAAGGATAAACACGAAAGGAAAACAGAAAAGTTTAGTTTTACTCCTTAGAAAATCAGTTTTTTTACAGCAGCATTAGGAACAACAGGATCCCTGTGAGAGAGGGCAGAGGTAAATCCACTGTCACCAGCAGTAAAAAACAAAAGCAGCAAGAAAATTAACTGAGGCTTCATGGTTCATCAACGTTTTCCTTCAAAGGAAGGAAGCAAGCAGCCTGCTCTGCTAACTTGGTAATCTGTGTCTCAGCTTCAGGAATCTCCAAGCACCCAGCCAAGGAGGAAAGAAAGCCCTTGTTGGTGGGCAAGAGCCAAGCAGGGAGTGCAAGCCCTGCAGGGAGGCTGCAGTGGGATGTGATGTGGGCAGTCCTGCCCTGGCCCACATCCAGCTGGAGGGCTCTGGTGGCTCGGGATTAGGGGCAAACACCGGGGCAAGCAGCTCTGCTGATGCCAGCTGCAGGCTTTGAGAAGGCACTGTCATACTGTGATACATCAGTTGCACCATCTCAGCCTTGAGAGCCCTTGGGAGCTAAGCCCATAAAAACATCCCTGAATTATCACAAAAACAGTCAGGGCTGATACACATGGCTGAGATTCCATCAGTTGAACCTGTATTACTGGCTTTCAAAGCAGGTTTTCATCTCACACGCAGCATTTGTGTATTTTATCTCAATTCATCATGAGCCACTCTAAACAGTAAACTTAGTAAGTTCTGAAAATTTGCAGACTTTATAGTATATGGATCTGGTAGATAAACTATAGGGCTTCTCAAACAAAAAGAAAAAATGGAAATAAGAGCTACAACCCAGCTCTTATTGTAGACTTGGAAAAATGCATCTCATATTAGGTAATCATTGGCAAGAAACGAGGCATCTCTCTCTTGATTACTACAGTATCAATATAAGTTTTCCTACATTTTAGCTGGTAAAAGTCATAGCACAGATTTAAGGACTGGTTGCCACATATCCTTCATCACAACAATCTGATTGCCAACCATGCCTACTCGCCAAGTTAAATTATCAGCAAGGAAGAGTTGCTGTCCTGACAAGAAAGCAGCTTTCCCCTGCTGCTACTTGCATTGCTTTTTGCTGTGCCTATGGGAAGAGCACACAGGCCACAATACCTCCTGCCAGCAAGCCCTTGTCAGCCCAGCAGCATCCCCTCTGATTTCTGCTCGAGCTGCTCAGGTGGTCTGCTCTGGAACTGGGTGCTTGGGGACAGAGATGGGAATACAGAGCCAGTGCCAGACAGGCACATGGGAGCTGCCCATTCTCCAGCCAGGCACACGAGTCCAGAGCTGTGCCTGAGCACATATCCCCTGAGTCATGGCAAGGCTCCCTCCTGCTGTAGACACAGCACCTGGCAGGCTTGGAGCTGCTGCTCTCTATCTGAGCCCATCTCTGGCAAGGGATGTGTTGGTGTCCTGGGGTGGCTCAGCAGAGGCTGTTTCCAGGCAGCTGAATTACAGGCATGTGGAGAACTGCCCAATGAAACAGTGGGAGGCAAATGCTCAGACTACTTGCTGGCCCTTTTTTTTTTTTTTGTCTTCCCAGCCCATTAAACCCTCTCGCATCATCTTTCTTTTAAAGGCTTTTGAAAAACCTGCAGAAAGCTGCACAATTCCTTGACAGTTTTGTGGAACTGAAAGTGAGTGGCAGGTGACAAATCAAAAACTCCTCTCTTGAAGTGAAATGTCATGGAGGTTGTTTTGGAGCCTGCCTCTCTCTACTTCCTGTTTTGAATTTCGTTTTCTTCCTCTAATCTCCACCTGGCACTTAAATCTCTTCATTTTCTTGATGCTGTTCCAGGGAAAACAAGTCAGCATTCAAAATGCAGTATTGCTTCACTATCTAAAGGCACTATCTTGCCGTTGTTGCTAAAGAGCAGAACATCAGCAAAAATAGCCACAAGCTGCAAACTATTGTAATGATGCAAGTAGAGCTCTTTTTTAGGCCCTACAAAATATTTAAATTTGATATTTCCATTATATGTCATTCTGTATCATGAAATTGGGCTGATTATAGGTTTATTTTCTCCAAGAAACAGGAAGATGGAAAAAAAACCACAAAGGAACACAAAATTTTTGCAATCATGGTTTGTTCCCTGTCTGCTCATTTTCAAAGGGAATTTGAAATGTTGGATTAGTTTCAGCAAAAGTTGCAAGCACCAGGCCAGTTTCTGCATCCCAAATCATCCTCCCAGGAAGTCAGACCTCCCATGAGGCTCCATCCACAAACTGCTGCTGCTTTCTGACAGCCTCCCACAGCTGAAGGGAAACTCAGCTTCCAGCTTCAGCTTCAGGCAGCTCATGGTGTATGAATCTCTTGCTGAAGCAATTATCTCTGGCACCATATGATACCATTTTTCATACAGAATACAGTTTCAACACAAAATTGCCTCTTTGAAGAGCTGTAAAGAAGCAAGACAGGATTAGTCTTTGCCTCCTCTCTGGCTCTAGCTTGCACAGCACCTGAGGTGGGGATAAAAAAAAATAAAAAGGAGGAGTAAAATAAGTAGAGGCTTCAGCACCCTCTTGCACCATGAGCCCTGTCCTAGCCCATGTAAAAGCCAGGCAGAGGCAGTTTTTCATTTGTATTTCTCCAGTGGCATAGAACCACTCCTTAGTTGTTTCAAAAGAGTTGCGCCTATTATGTTCAATTAGCTCTGCTTTCTGCAGTCTTGTGATATGACTTCCTGAACAAAATTAGAGAAAACTCAAAAAAAGACCCTCAAAATGGAGACCTTCCCCCCAGAGGAACTGAGATGGCAGCAGCATCTCCATCAAGCTTCCCAGTTTCAGGTGAGATGATGAAACCCTATTTGGAGTAATTCAGTCTGTCATATACAAATTCAGGTCTCCTGTTTCTAAAGCAAGAATGTAATGGCCTGCTCAGTGGGAATGTCTTCTTCCCATCTCTCTCTCCCAGGAATCTTTATAGTAGCTAAAATTCACACACCCAGAAGAGTGACTTCTTAAATGTTTCGTATCATGGACACACCAGGGAGGCACCAGTCTCCCAAATACATTTTTTTGTTCCCTGCTTCTTCACAGCAGCTCCACATGACTCTGTTTAACTTGAAGCAAATGTTATTTAACTAAGCATTTTTCTGATCTCTTGCATAACCTCATACAAAGTATTTATTGTAATTCACAGAATCTGAGAAAGACATGACAGACTATTTCAGTTGTCCTAATTTGGAAGGATTTCTAAATAATGCAAAGCAGGAAGACAGCCACTCTAACCCAGGGACATTTTAATTAAAAAGCAAAGTAATTTGATTCCAATGGAAGACAGCGTGACCTAATCGGACCTGATACGCATGTCATATATCGAAAATTAAAGTTAAAACCACAAAAACCCCCACAATTTAGATACAATCTGTAAATAGAGAGTTGGTCAGAGCACTGGCCTTTTACAAAATGGGGTGTAGGTATTCATCTTGTTACTCAGCTGCATCTAGTCTGTGCTGAAAACATGTTTACTTTTCAACATGAGCTGTGTGTGACATGGGAAAGGAGGGAAGAGGTTAGGCAGATAATTTTGCAGCCTGCAATGAGAGAAACAAGGGAGGAAAAAACCATCAATTTGAATTAAGTGAAATTGAGTTTGCAAGTTTAACTGTGACCAGGTAAGCTTAAGGTTGGAGCCAAAGGCAGCTGAGAAGAGAGTTTGCTGCAGTCTCTCTGCACAGGGCCATCAGTGCAAAGGCAGCTCACACAGGAATTGCCCTGAGCTCCTTCTCAGCCATGCTGCACACTACAGCACCTTGTGCCAGCAGTTATGCCTGAGCTCACAGCACAGAAACATCCAGCTGATCTTGGGTAGATTAAAAGAAAAAAACATTTTCAGAGGTTCTGTGAGTGCATTTACAGCAAAGCACCCACAACAATGCAGTTGGATGCCTTAAGCAAGCATTTTGACTGGCAGAAAACACAACTTAAAGCTGTGGCCTGGAAAACCACTGTTCCTAATCCCTGTACAGCAGCACAGGGACTTAGGGAGGAATGGGTGCAGGGCTGCTCCCTGAAGCCTCCTGAGGCACACAGCAAACAACTGAGCTTTCCATGGTGTTCCTTGTGGCACACTAAGTGTACAGACTGCAGGGGGCTGCGTGTTCAGCCTCACACTCCAGCCATGTATTCCCCCCCTTCTCCTCACAAAACGGCAGCAAACACAGCACAACACCTGCACCTGACACAGGAGACCCAAAGAGAAGAAAGCACAACAGGGAGACCCCTGAGCCGCAGGATCTGTCCTGTTTCAGCTCTTCCTTATCACACGTGAACAAAACTCCCATTCATTGGTAAATGAGTAGAGAAATCTGTGTACATACCAGTCATATTTTATTCTCTTTATATTGCTCTGGCCAAGAATTTCAGCAAGTTGCTTATTTCAGACCTAGTTTCTGGGCCTCTAGTTTCTGAAAACATGAAAGGACACTAGGGCTAATAAAGTCTGCTTGGGCTGATGTGATTACTTAATACTAATGAAAAAAACAACAGAGTTGTTGTAAGAAGCTATGGACATACTAAAGAAAACTAACATTAGATGCTGTCGCAGAAAATGTGAGGATATACCCAATGAGGACATAAAAGAAATAGCTCAAGCCTTCCCCATAGAGCAACAATTGAAAGTGACAACAAACCAGGAAGAGCAGCTACTCTGAGTAACTTGAAATCACTATGTCATGGCAGAGGATTTAAACCAGATGATATTTAAAGGTTCTTTTCAACTACCATCTAATTCTATGACTTAGTTCCTGCAACAAATTCATTACATGATACAGCACAGTTCAAGTTGAGCATCTGAACTGTTTTGATTGTTTAAAAGCCAGCATTTAAAAGAACAAATACCTTTGTCAAAAACAGAAGTAAAAATCTAAATGGATTTTGGTAATCAGAGAGCATATTGACACATCTCTAAAGACTTTCTTATAAGAAGACTGACAAGTCTTTAACTTGACTCTTCAACATAATTGAGTCTACAGCAAAACATCACTGAAATGAGACCTCTGTTCATAGGAAATCAGCTTTTTCTACTTTCTCTGTCCTGTTCAATTGGATTTCTGTATCATTTCTAATTTTGCTGTTTTTAATTTGGCTGGTAACATGCTCAGCCCAACATATTCACCATATGTATACGTGAAAGGCCCTCCTGAATGACCTGAAGTGAAATATCTCTCCAATAAAAAAATACCACTGTGACGGTTTAATGCTATGTAAACACCTCCATCAATTTTTATAGCTCTTACTCAGCACATTGTTCAATGTCAGTGCTGGATGCAAGAATCCAGGATCAGCATGATGTAGACAAATTAACAGCTACCAATCTCTTTCTGCAGCTAATGAGAAAGCCCATCAATTCAGCAAGGCACAGAGTATGCTTTAAATCTAATAATATTTCACAGTTTCATTTGTCTTGTGTTTCAGCAACTACGATAAACTTTCATAGGATCTGCAAGTAAGAAGATAAATGTTCTATTTATGACTGACTCCACAGTAACTGAATAATTTATGCAATAAACAATAACTTTTTCTTGTACAATAAAGAGTAATTACTTAAGCATCTCATTCCATCTATTCCAGATCTGTTTGTCAGGGACTACAAAACTCAAGACAAACCCGAATTCTACATGGCAGAACTGTTTACCTACCTCTACCACCTCTACCACTCTGTCAGTGCTGATGACCTACTTTTTAAGCAAATAAGGCATAGATTATTACATTGTACATCTCCTGCCCTCTTCTGAAAAACACTGGAACCTATGGGCTCACGATTTGAATAAAGCCTGAAGACAGAAGGAAAGGCTCTCAGATAATATGTAAGTTGCAGCATCTCTGGAAATATCTTCTTGGAAAGGAACCCTGCAAAACTAGAAAAGTAAAACACAACACATTAAAATCTTGGGACTTGTTTACCAATTAAAGACAAGATTAATAAAATCCCAGTGCTCAGTTGGCTGGAGCAAGGAGTCCTAGCACATATTGCCTGCAGTGGCAAATAAAATTCTTCAACAGTCAGGGCTCTTTCCTTACTGGTGGGTAGGGTTACATCAGGAAATTATTACAGATCACTAGTCATATTTCCACACATATCAGGTTGCCTAATAATAGACTCCATTTCCATTGCAAGACTGTGCTACATACCACCCAATCATTTGCATTAATTCCAGCTGCATTTTTTTCAGACTGACCACTAATTTAACATCATTTTCATATTTAAAGAACTCAAAATGTCCTGTTGGCAGGAAGTGAGCTTTTAAAAGATGAATCTGAAGGCATACATGCCCTGATCATACCCAAGATATCCCTGCAGTTTATTTAAGATATGTAAAACATGATATTACTTTTATATACACGTGGTGAAATGTGACTACAGCTGCCATAAGAGCACATAAAACGGGTGCAAATCCATATGACATACCCAGGACTCCAATTTAGGACTGGAGTTGCATTTATGGCTATCCAGAATACTCAATATTCTTTCCACATGCACTGAATAAGCAATCCAGGAAGAAAACCCCCACAGTTGTTACACCCAGCTGACAAATGGAAGGGAAAAAAATAAAGAGGCAAACTGCATCTTCGTCATGTTTTAATACAAATAAACATAAGTAAATCCCAGAAAGTCAGCAAAAACTGTTTGAAGCCAAGCTGGATTTTCCTGCCTTGGACCAGATGAGGGAACATTACTTGCACGTAGGTCTGCCCCACTTAGGTGTTGCATCCCTCTTGCTTAATGAGGTGTGCAAATACAGTAACTCTGTGCACAGCACTTTGACAATAAAGGTTGCTCCTCACATGCCTGGCTTTTATCTTGAGAATTATTAATGAGCTGGAATCATATTAGACACTTGAGGCCCATAGCACTGCTGAGAACTACTCGTGCATTTGCAGGGAGCCATGCAGGATGTAACCCAGGACTCAGAACTTCCACCTCACCCAAGCCTTGCAACACGCTGCACCGAACATCAAACCTACAGCGAGGAGCCAAAGCGCACAGGACGTGCCACCCATGGACAGCTTTCTGTCACTGCTACGCAAGAGCAGCCAGACACAGCCTTGGCATGAGAGCAGCTCTGTGAGCAAAAGCCATTGCACAGGGCACAGAGGGCAGTGCAGAGCCAGCCAAGTCACCCTGCCTTTCCTGGAGAACCTGCCTGGCTCAGGGAAGGCTTCATCATCACACAGTGTTCCCCCAGCCATGCCAGCAAAACACAACGTGCACACTGGAGTAGCCTGCAGATAGAGAGGCAAGAGGTTTCAAGGGCTCTCTCTTCACTGACTTGTTTGGTGTTCAAGTGTTGCAACTCTTCCCCCATCAGCTTTTTCTGAACCTCTGCTGCTAACCCTCCCCCATGCTTTTTCTTGCTCTCTGTTACTGACTTTTCTCCTGCTATATCCATTCCAAAAAAGGACAGCAGAGATGACATTGCTGTCACAATTTCCCCTTTTTAATCAAGTCCACCATGTTGAAAGCCCTACTATTAAGCTTTCTGCAGCAGGTTCAACCTACTAAACTGTGGCTGTGTAACAAGAGAAGCCCCCCAGCACCCCCAGACTGTGGGTACCTTGCTTAGAAACACTCACCTGTGGGCTTTGGTGAGCACCTCTCCAACCTCTATATAAAGATTATGAACTTGCATTACCAAATCAGCATTTCCTTTCATGGTTTCAACAATCACATTTATTCCTTGGTTTAAAAGGTTTTGGTTCAACAGTTTTATAAACAGACTTCACAAAATGTGCAATATTTATAAACATGGTTCTTAGTTGCAGTGGTAGTAAGAATCTTTACTTTCATCATAATGTTCACCTCAGTAATGCAACACAAGGTTAATTCTGTTTCCCCTCTTCTCCCTCCCACAATTGGCACTTAATCATGAATTGGAGAAACTTCAAAAAGACAAAGAAGCTAATCTAGCATGATGTTAAAAGCACCTTGCCACGGTATTACATTCTAATAAGGCAAATTCTTGTTTTGTAAAGCCTAATTGTGCAACTTGGAGACCTATAGAAGGTGGCAGAAATGCCACCCCTCTCTTATAAAGAACAGGCCTTCATTTTTACTTCAAAGTGTTCACCCCTCCATACCAACCCCCCTTAAAAAAAAAGTACAGCTGATAATACAGCTGAACATGCCCTTTACAGGGTGAAAGGAAATTACAGTAGACAAAGGCTGAAAACATGGTGCATAGTACACAAAATAAGACTGTTTTTAAAAATAACATTAAAAAAAAGAAATAAAAGAAGAAAAAGGAACTGAACAACAAGCAACAATGGAATTTTTCTAGTGGAAAGAGGATTTGTGGGCTTCATAAATAAGTGGAAAATTACTAAAATACTTTGCTATATAATATAAAAAGGCGCAAAGTGTTTTCCAGTTGACACCTAAGCATTAGATGCAACTTTGTAAGAGTAAGTATTTGGAGGCAGCTTGGAGCTCTGATTGGTGCAGGCATTCCAGCAGGGCAGTGCTGCCAACAGCAGGAGAAGTCCACCCAGCAGGACACAAAAGCCACTGAAATAGAAGGCAGTGTCGTACTCCTGCGTCCAGTCATAAAACCAGCCTGAGGGTGGGGATAAGAGAGAAGCACATCAGTGAAAGGTAACACTGCACTGATAACTTAAAGAAACAGCATATAAATTTAAAAACCCCTAAAAACAAAATTAAATAAAGTTAAATAGGCCAAACCTAAAATACTCTTTGACCTTTTAGACATGAAATGTGGCTTTCCTCAAAGCCAAATTACAAACACAATCAGCCAAACAGCCTGTATTTTTTGTTGCAGATTTTGAGTTCATCTTTGCATTATTACTAGACATGCAAGAGCATTCTGTCTGGCTGTGACAAGCTCATGTTCAGTTTATACTGTCCACCTTGACCTTACCTACAATTGGTGGTCCGAGGCTATTCCCAAGTCCAGCGAAGAACATCAGTATCCCATAGGCATGAGTCAGTTTCTCAATCCCCACAGTCTTTGTTGTTACATATGGAAAAATTGACCAGTTCCCAGTCAGAAAACCCAAAATCCCAGAAAGCATTGCTAATGTAAGGTAACTTTTGGCAAATGGAATTGCAAACAAGGCCACTCCTGTCATTAATAAGGTAGTTACATAGAGATATAAAGTGTTAACCCACTTAAAATCTGCCAGTATTCCTAAAATAAGTTTGCCAACAGTCGTCATAATGCCAATAATGGAAATAAGGGGCATATAATAGTCATCTTCACTAATATTTGCACTTCTTGCTACATCTTCCATGAGCAGAGAAGGAGGAAATCCACCGATATCAAAGAGCAAGATGGCAACGAAGAGAGCTGAAAATACTTTGTTCTTAAAAAGAACCATGGTCTCCTTCCAGTAGGTCAAATAGAGCTGCCACTTCCTTTTGGCAAGTTGCTTGCAGAAGTTTGTCTGTTCTACAACTTTCTTTTTGTAGGTGTCTTTCTCATTTACATTTATTGAGCTCAATACATTCTTACTCAAAATGCTATCCTGTTTGCAATCAGGCACATTGTTCACACATTTTTCATCAATATAGCCCTTTTCAAGAATGCTAATATTTTCTTCAACAGTCTTTTCATGGTAAACAAAATATTGATCTGGGACTTTGTCTACACACATTTTCTCTGGCGGAGGAGAACTGGATGATTCCAAAGGTCTCATTAGGCTGCCACATGCTAAGATATTTAGAGACAGGGCACCAACTATTAGCAGACACCCGTCCAGTCCATACAGCTCAATAAGCTCTCTTTGCAGTGCTGCATATATAAAGAGTCCAACACTTGAGCCTATAAAAGAAAAACAAGTTTGGTTTAAACTGAAGAACCGTTCTTCAACTCTAACAAAATTCCACAATTCAGCAGCTATGAATACACTGACACAGGAATGGTAATTAATTTGTACTCCTCTCTCCCAAGTTTAGTGAACTGTTTTAAATCATCATCCCTGCTGCAGTTAGTTTCTTTATTGAGCATCCCTGCTGCAGTTAGTTTCTTTATTGAGTAGCCACAAAATAAAAAAATCTCTTGAAATATCTGAACAATTTTTGACAAATAACACTAGCAGACACTTTAGAAACAAGTAGGACCAATACTATACCCAATCAAAAACATCAAAGAACAATTAAGCCACCCTTCTGTCCTGCACTCATAAACGTGTATCCTTCAGATACCATTTTGAGTAAGCAGAGTTAAAATTTCCCACTCCAACGTTTTCTCCTTTCTCCTCTTCACTGCCACCTTCTTCCTCCCAGGCAGAAACAGACCAGGAGTTCACCAAGACCCCTCCTATCAGCAGTCCTTGACTGCCTGGTGTTTAAGGAGTGGGGTTTGCTGGTGGGAGTTTACTCCAAAGGCATTTCCAAAGCTCTGCAGGACTAAGCATGCATTTGAGAAATTTGGCCATTCAGAATAAAACACTAAAGAGTGAGAAATTACTATGAACACAAGCATTTAATGCAATCCCAGAAATTTAAAGAAAAGGCTCTTGGTTGAAGTGAGCACATATCCATTGTAACTAGTGGATGTCCTCTCACAAACACAGAACATTGCTTTTCGAGTCAATTTAATGACAAACTTTAAAATTATTTGCTGAAAACTGTCTCTAGGTTATGTTTAAGCCATTTATTTCCTTTGGAGCTAAACACGGGGAAAATCAATTACAAAATTCATGCTTGTTTTACCTTCCGGGTACTAAAATTAACCAGGGCACAATAAGACAAGGCTTTAAGGCAAGCTACCTGGAATCCAAACAAAAGCCACTGAAAATGATCCCAAGAAACATTTCTGCAGAAGCTCTTCTCTACTCAGCTTGTGAGGATGTGGTATTAGTGTTTCACAACACAGACTATACTGATCCTGTGTCTCCTCACTGACAGCTACTTGAGAAAAAAGGTCAGAGCAGACACTCCATGGCACACAGAAAGCAAGGCATGGGACAGCAATCATCTGTAACCATTCCTGCTCAGGCCATTAAAAAGTGTAAAGGTACAGCTAATGTGAGGTAGTGGTGATGCAGCATTTATATTCTGAATATATCTCCAATCTCTTTCTCACCTCTGATCCTGGGTAAGAGCAAAGAGAAAAAATGAGACTCTGTGGAATGTTTCCTCTCATTATCCATGGCACACAGCTCAAGCTACATGAGTCTGCTTTCACTTCAGTGAATATCCTCTCCTCATCTATATTGATGACCCATAGCATAGACCTGCAACTGTAGTTACAATTTTATCTGAAACCTGAGTTTTTCTCTTCATTGATACTGACATTTTGATTTAAGAAAGTAGTAACTTTCTTAAGTTACTGAGAAGTAACTGAGAAAAATATAACCCCCTGGTTTTTATTACCAGCCTAACGGTGGGTGTATCAGAGCTGAAAAGCAGAAGAGAGTGACAATTAAAAGTCCTACCTGTTGAAATCAGACCAAGTGCAAGGCCTCTGCGTTTGTCAAAATACTGGCACGTGATGGTAACTGTTGCAGTATACAAAAGGCCACATCCAAGACCTGGGTAAAAAGAGTTAGATCTAAAACATGCTACATCCTCTGGCAAACAAGCGCCCCTTTGCCATCCCCCAGGTGTTGCTGTCGTGTACCCTGGGCACTGAGGTGCCTTTTAGCTCTGGCTCAGCACAGGGCAGTCAGGCTGCCTGCCCTGCCCCACCTCCCTCTCCTGGCTATCCCTGGCTGGGTGGAGCAGGCTGGGTTTGAGGAGCTCCCCAGCCCAGTTCTGTGCTCTGTGGAAGGGCTGCAGGGCTCTGAGCCCAGGGCTGGCCCCAGAGCTGCCTCCCCATGGCACCGTGCCTGGCCAGCACGACGCCAGGCCCTGTTGGCCAGCGAGGTGCCCAAATGCCTGACACAGTTAATTTGATAAGCCACCCACAGCAAGACAGAGGGACAGGTCACCACCTGCCAGGAAAACAGCATTTCCATGCCTCGAGCACAGCATTTTGTGTCCAACCCAGTCACGTGGAGAGCAACATTGCTCCCTAATGATCTCTAATTTATCAAATTAGAATGAGTATGTGACAAAATTCCAGAAGAGATATTATTCGTTTAAGATTGGCATTTCATGCCAGCAGAAGACGTGCTTGATTCTACCCCTTAGGTCTAAGCTCAGCTTCTCCATCTCTAGAAATTGTGTCAACAGAGGACAAACTGTTTACAAACTCTCATGAACATCTACATGGTTTTTATCTTCTACCACATGGTAACAGCCTGCCTGTGCAACATCCCTCTCTGCCCTAAAGTAAAGTATTCCTTGACAAATCAAGTCCCAGACTACCTCTGCCTCTATGAATCAGTTTCCCATTTCATATTCATAAACCACGACCCAAAACAATCAAGAATGTCTCAAAATGAAGGGAAAGTGTCTCTTACCAACAACTATCCCATATGAAACATATAGAAAGTATATGTTAGGTGCAAAACTGCTCATCATGAGGCCCCCAGCCACCATAAAACCACTGAAGATAGCTACTGGTCTTGCTCCAAAAGATGATACACATATACTGCAGACAGGACCTAGAAGGAAAAAAAAGAAAAAACATTCCTAGTAAACACCAGCACCAGGAAGCGCTTCTAAAAAAAATCAAATTGTGGAAATGTTTCTAATTATAACTATTTAAATGTATAATTATATTAAATAACAATTCAGAGTACTCATTTTCACAGGGTTCTCTAAAGCAGTCAGTTATAAAAATATTCAAGGTCAGGCCTGCAAAATTTTTCTCAAGGGGAAATTGAACATGAAGGCCACGAAAGGGTCCTCGAGCTGAGAAGGAAAGAGCAAGTGAAACATTTCTTACACACAGGAAGATACAAAACATACTGGACTGTAACACTGTCACCACACAGCTAAGGTGGACAAAGGTTCTGAAAAGAATCTTGATCTTGAGACACAAAACCAAGGTTGACCATCATCCAGGCCTTAAGCAAGCAGGTATTTTTTTAACAGAGCACAAAAACCGTGTTTCAGAAATGCAGTGTATGTATTCATCATGAGATTTATAAACCTGAAATGGAAAAACAGTAACTTGGGATCATAGTCACGGTAAGAATGCCACCTGGTGCTTACACAGAGGGAATATCTGCTGGTACACCAGACACGGACAAACACCACTCTTACCTGATTTTTGAGGGAATTAGATACCCACTAGTCAGGTGTCCTACCAAATAACCCTTTACTACCCATCTCAGCTTCTCCTGTAAAACTACAGAAAATAAAAGTCACTTACTGGGAGCACCCAGACCAACATTTGAGTTCGTGAGGGGTTATTCCCCAGTATTTCTCAGTTCTTAGCTCTCTTAGTTTTTCAAAACAAGAGCAAAGTGAGGCAGAATTCATACCCTGCCTCTATTCAGCCAGTTCTTTCTTCACAGAAATTGTAGAACAAGCACTTGTTTTTAGTGGTGTGACCTGGAATACAGCTTTCAGTCTTAAGTAGCGTGCAAGCTTGGTGACCTGCATAAATAATCAACTAGCAAGGGACTTGGCTTGCAAAGACAGCTTGTCTGAAACCCTGCAGTTCCAAACATCCATACATGAACTTTGATATCAGCCCCATTCCTAAACTCAGCAACTCTGAGATTAGGAGTTAAATACACAGATGAACGCCATTATTTAATACAAACAAACCACCTCTCCACATTTGCATCTCATTTGAAGTGATACACATACACACCATGGTCGATTCAATCTGCAAAAGCAGTAATTTTGGAGTCTGCCATTTGTCAAGGTTAGTGCCCCCTGACTCATGTAACTGAGATTCCCAGCAGATGGGAGGTGAACCCAGAAAGGTGATACTAGGTAAACAGTTGGAGCCTGGGGATGGTGCTTGCCTAGGTTTGTAGACAGGAGCGAGCAGCTGGGAATGCAGGCAAGGTTTTCCTGTGGTTGCCAGCCACGGGACAAGCAGTTCTGGCAGGCAGGAGCAGAGATTCGTCAGCAGGTGAAACGATCCTCAAAGACAAGGCAGGCCAGAACTTTTGCCCTACATTAGAGCTATCTGCCCAGGGAACATAAAGGGGGGTGAGTCTGAGCTGGGGTTTATCCGGGCAAAGAGTCAGAGTTACAGAGGAATCAAGAAAATATTCCAGGAAAGGAAGGTTTAATTGGATTTTGGAAGCAATGAAAAAAGAAGATCTAAGCACTTGCTGCTTCTCAGGAGTCAGCACGCTATGGGAATGAAAGCTGGCCAATGTAACCTGGGCTGAGTAACATGCTGAGAACAAAAGCTGAGAGCATTAGATTGTTGCTGATTCTTCGAATTAATTACTAGAACTGGCAAGTTAAGATTGGTATGTTTCCTAAAACCACGGGAATTAAAAATAAACAAAGGATTGACTCTGTATTATATAAAGAATTCTTCTACACTAAAAGAACAGAAGGTAATGTTAACGTAATTCAATTAAGCAGAGGAATTTGCACTCTTTCTAGTCTTTATTTCTGACCCACTACCTTGGTAAAACAAACAGCATTTCCCTTCCACCTGCTCTCTGTATTTTGACACCACTACTTTCAGAAAGTCCCTGTCCAGTCTGGGGTGGTGGTACTGGTACAGACATCACTGACTCCTACCAGAGCATCTGAGGTGAAACTGGACCCTCTGACCCCAAGCCAGAACAAGAGAGACACAGAGCTGAAAGACTTCATAACCTGACAAGGGCACGTCCACTGCAACATGATCAAAAGAATCCCTGACAGGGCCCAAGGAGATGCTCTTCCAGCTTCTTCCACTAACAAAATCTAATCCCAAAGGAGAACAAAGAGCACAGAGAGATCTTTTCGCTCTAACATGAAAAACAACCTGCACAAAACTGAAGAACCTGCTCCAGTAAGCTCAGTATTAATCTGCCATCTCACACAGCAAGACATCTGGCAGCTCAGCAACGGCCCTGTTTATAAAAAGGAGCACCAGTGTAAGCATTAAAATAGTTATTATAGGTCTCTGGGTTGAGCAGAAAAACAGCTCCATCTTCCCCTTCACATGAGGCATGACTTTCACACTCGTCACACTGCTAGAAAATGAGTCACAGAAGAAAATCCCCATGACAGCCAGCATCTTTGTCCTTTCCTGCCTCCTTGCACTGCTTCCCTTTCTCTGTTTCCCACAGCACTGGCATTTTTTTCCACCAGGCACTGCACCTGCAGTTATTACCATGGTATTTGCACAGGAGTTGACTGTACACAAACTTGTAATTCTTTACACTTGAAGCACAATGGGTTCAAGGCAGTAAATTCTAGTAAAAATCCAACTTTCACAGAGTGGGACTGAGACCTGCCCTGTGGATTTCACTCCAAGTGGTCATTCTGAAGAATGCAGGAGTCTGCATACAGCCACATAGGAAGCAGATCTTCAGGCAGCATAAGGGTTTTCATTAGCTTGCTCTCACCATAATATGAACAACATTAAAAAAATCCCAGCGGCAGTCCTCAACAGTAAGCACAAAAAATAGCTTTTTAGCCAGCATTTTGTTCAGTTTGCCAGCAGCTCCAGGGGTTAGCACTGGAACTAGTACAATATTTGATGACATTGATAAATATTTACCTCTTTTACAAATAAAATCCCTAGGGCTTTTTCCTTTCCAAATGATGCATCTTAAAACTAGATCAGACTCAATCAAAAGAGGACAGCAGCACAGTTTAGAGGAATGACAGCTGACTCTAGGAAGAAAGACTCAGCATAGGAACAGACACTGCTCTTCTGGACACAACCTGTCAGGGCTCGCAGTCAGCAACACAATTATCAGGGGACCAGTCAACAAGATCCCCAGACAAAATGGGAAGCAGCAGCAGAAAGAAGATTGGTTTTCACAGTAGATCTTCATACAGAGAGACCAAAGAGGAAGAACAGGCAGGAGGGATCATTTGTACATTGGTATTTTTATTAAGATTATTTTGAATTAAATGCCTTACCCGCAGTGAGACCTGGATGTGACAGTGAGTCCTTCCTGAGACATAAAAACAAGCCACCTACTGCTCACTCAGGAACTGAAACCCACTGAAATTTGCTGACCTCCTGATAAGTACAAAGTCGTTTGTGTTTTTTTTTTGGTGGACATCAAGAACTAGCACTTTCTTCCTCAATATTTTCACATAAAGTGAAAAAACCCCTGCAAAACAACACTCGCTCCATCCACTCACTCATCTCAAGGGTCCTCCCTCCTTCACCTCATACACAAAATCTTTTGCTAAACTATAATGGACAACTGAGTTCTTTTTTTGATCACCTGCATTAATCTGACCCACCACACCAGG
Organism: Drymodes brunneopygia; assembly: GCA_013400955.1. Classification (NCBI taxonomy): domain Eukaryota; kingdom Metazoa; phylum Chordata; class Aves; order Passeriformes; family Petroicidae; genus Drymodes; species Drymodes brunneopygia. The sequence continues at coordinate 571,145 of VZTZ01039753.1, read as the reverse complement.
GCATCTGTCCAAGCCTGTTGAAACTGTAGAGTAGAAAAAGTGGTCATGGACTGCATGTAAAATCCACTGGACAGAATACAAGAATATTTTTTGTATATTAAGTGCATTTCTAAAACCTGGTTATAATAAATATAATATTCTCCAAATGCTTGTACTTTGGATATGAGTATAGATCAGAAAAAAAGCTTTTCACACTGGGCAGCAATCCACTCCCAACTGATTGCAAAGATAATTCCCTTCTAAAAAAAGTTGTTGTATGAACTGGGCTTCTTTTCAGAGGAATCTGGGGGACACCCTCTCTCCTCTGCACAAGCTATTTACACCTTCCATACTTTACAGTGGGGGCTATGTGTGTGTGAGGTTTTTGTCCAAAAATATGTAGATGCTGCAAAGGCAGTTATAGAATAGTAAAATTGTTGCTGGAAAACACAAAATTTAGCTTTTTAAACATCTAGCACTGAATGCCTCAGATAAGCAGAAGCACCCCATCAAATCATCAAGGCATGCCTTTCCAGAGAAAATCCTCCCTTTGTTCTTTCTCCATTAATGAAGGAATGGGGACATTGCTGGTGTCTCCTCCTATGCCAAAGACTGTGAAGTCAACTCTTACTACAAACAGCTGTGGTGCCAATTACAGGCGCCAAGGTCTTTGTTTTGCTTTTAACAAGTGTAACATGGATCAAATTTAATTTCAGGCTCCAAATGGATGCAAAATTAAGAACACTTGGTGCAGAAGAAACACATGTTATTCAAGAATATATATAAATATCCTCCTCTGGCCTGTTCTAGTAAGGAAAAACTACAATTTCTTCCTGTTGAACAAGCCCTGGAGCCATGTGCCACATCTGCCACAGCCTGACCAATGTTGTAACACCTAATTCTGCAGAGGAGCTCTCACCTCTGCCTTCTACAACAACACTGATGCTTATCTTTCACTGTTGTAAGCACGCTTCCTCCACTGCTCTGTAAGGTTTCATCACAGAAAGCCATAAGCCCAGTCATCCTGCGAGGAAGAGCTCAGCCAGGTCCCTGCCTGGTTCCCTTTCCAGCTGACAAGGTGAACAGCCCAGCTCAGGCTGGACACTGGCCTCAGCAACACCAGCTGTGCTGCGAGCAAAAGGACAGAAATCAAACACCAGGTGCCCAGGAAATGAATCCAAATAAACAAGGTGCTGTACTGGGTTTCTATGTCTCCAATCTAAGTTTAGCTGTCACAGAAGTCAGAAGTAAACATTTTAGAAAGGATACCAAATGCAGCAAACATGAAAGTGCTCACCAGCATCAGCTGCTTAAAAAAATGTTTCAGACTACTCAAACAGAGGGAAGGGGAGAAGACACCAAACCTTTTTCTGTGCCAGATGCCATTCATATCTTCTTGGGTTTGGTGAAATTATAGTACTAATACAGCAGAGTTGCCGGCCCTTTCTCTGTTACAGAAGCTGGTGAATGTGATTGCCAGTGCTTTCACTGAGAAAAGTCTTCCTAAGAAAATGGACACTGACTTATTTCCTGTCTGTGGCTGCTAATCTACCATAACTGTCATTCCTTTTCCAGTCTGGCATCTATAGCTTCAGAAAGGTGATGTTAAGTTGAAGAGAGCTCACAGAAGAGTCTCAATGGCTCTCCAGCAGAGCCTTAATTAAAAGTGTGGGAGTCTTGACAAAAAGGCTGAATCAAGTTTCAGGCATTAAAGAAAATTTAGAAGTAATTTGGTTACATTCTCTAGACATCCATCACACTAATCAAGGGGCACTTCAAAATATACCACTTAAAGATAATGTTATTCATCAGCTGAAAACTAAAACTAAACAACTTGTATCATAAGATTGCATACTTTTAAGGGGGAAATTTAGTAGATTTATCATCAGGTTCAGATCCCAGCTTGACAAACAGCAGGATCTTTCATTTCAGATGAAGCTGGGAACACAGAATTTGTTTTCAGCCAACTCTGATAACATCAATGTAATTGAAAGACCCTCCCTGTACTTTCCTTTGAAAGCATAAAAGGTAGGGATGATTATTAAGCTTCTGAATGCCAAACTGAAAGATTAAAATCACATGGACAGACACCATTCCTCCTAACCTGTCAAACCTTCATTTAATCATTCCATACCAAAATCAGTCACAAGAGCACCTTTGATTTGTATTATTCATCACAGGAGTTTCCATTTGCTGCTGTTATGGTTTAACCCCAGCCACAACCAAGCCCACAGCCACTGGCTCACTTCCCCACCAGCAGGAATGGGGAGACTCAGAAGAGTAAAAGGTGGAAAACCCTTGGGTTGACATAAAGGCAGTTTAATAGGGAAAGAAAAGCACGCTTTGCATGCAGGCAAAGAAAACCAAGGAGTTCATTCACTGCTTCCCATGGCTGGGCGGGTGTTCAGCCATCATCTCCAGGAGAGCAGGGCCCCATTACATGTGATGGTTACTGGTGAAGACAAAGGCCATCACTCAGAAGATTTCCCCCTTCCTCCTTTTCCTCCCAGTTTATATACTGAGCATGATGTCCCATGGCATGGAACATCCCTTTGGTCATTTGGGGTCACCCGTCCTGGCTGTGTCTCCTTCTGACTTCCTATGCACCCCCAGTCTCCTCACCAGCCTGGCAGCAGAAACAGCAGGAAAGTTGTTGGCTCTGTTAGCCCTGCTCACCAATAACAAAAATATCTTTACATTATCAACCCTGTATTCAGCACATATCCAAAACACAGCCACTGAGAAGAAAATGAACTCTACTCCAGCCAAAACCAGCACAGCTACAAAGCACACTGCTGAGAATTGCTCACAGTAGCAAGACAGAGGGCACTAAGAAATCTGGAAATGAGCATGATGTTGACATAAGGGAAAGGGAACTGAGGCTCTTAACAGAGCCAGAGACTTCTGGTCTCCTACAAGAGACTGCTCTCTTGAAATTTCCTTCTGCCTAGTTTTTCCTTCAGTAATTAGCTTGTTTAGCCTTTTTTCCTCCCAGTTCACTCTCTCACTCAAGTTTATTTAGGTCTTGATGAACTAATAGCAGGAATTACTACCCATAACACTGAAAAATAAAAAAGCATGATGGAAGAGCAATCTACAGTCCTTTACCCACTTACACCCTGAGACTGAATACCGTATTCTTGGTTAGTGATCCACCTGCCTTTGTCCATTTCTCTTCTGCCTGGTGGTAAAAAACCCTAACACAGGTGTGACACCAGTGTTTGATCAGTTCCAGGGCCATACAAAGCAGTTCTCTTTATTCAGATCTGTCTTGCTATTGGAACATCAACTTTCTTTCAAGGAGAGTTTCCTCAGGATCCTGATATGCATTTTGTCCATTAAACCACATTATTGCTTTTGCCTGTAGCAGTTGCCCTGCTGATAAGCAATTTTTTCCAGATCCAGCACATGGATAATAGTTCCCATGGTGAATATTTGAAAAACAGAAGTTAGTGATATGACCCAATAAATACCTGTGCCTAATATTAAAACAACAACAACCGAGGAAATTTCAAGGTGGAGTTTCATTTCCCTAAAACTCTGCTGTTACTCTCCAAGTGACAATGTCTTACTAAAGAAAAGCTTCTAGTAAAGTTGCTTTATTTAATGCTACTGTTACCCATAACTTTACGACCTTCAAAGGGAGTTTTTTCTCAAATAGAGAATGCAAGGGGGCCCTCATCCACCCTCATTGGTATGTTTACTGCTGGAGCTGAAAAATTAGTAATGGGTTTATTGACTTTTTTTCCATAAAGCACTTGAACCATTTCAGACTAACAGTTTGCTCTGATTTTAAGATAATGATGTAAATGTTAGTCTTAAAGTCTCATTAAAAAAAAAAATTGCTTCAACAAAACTACCATTCAGCTTCCCAGAGCATGGTTTTTCTAGCTTATTCAAATACAATAATTTTGAATTTTCTAAAGGGAATATTTTTATTGCTCTTTTATCATTACATTGCTTTGGTTTACATGTAGTGGAACTATGAATGTAATCTTCTTACCCATCTTGACCTAAAACAAAAATGCAGCACCCTCATTTGCAGCTGTCTTTGATACAATTCCAAGAGCACACACAGATGAAAGCACCAATTGGAAATGTTTCAGTTTAAGATAGGTACTGCTTCTGCACTTACTGGCAAGCAATCCAATTCCATTTGCTAGCGATCCAACCCAAGCAGTCTTGCCCTTCCCTTCTCCAAAAGCATCCAGCCACTCTAAATACAGGACTCCCACCGCCAGCGGTGATCCATAACACAGGAACTGGGTGAAGAAGGAAACGACAACAATCACCCAGCCCCAGCCACCGTCGGGTGGCTTCCGGAATACCATCTTGTCAGCTGGGTGCAGAGGCAGGGGCAGCACCTGTGCAAACAAAACCCAAACAGGACAGTGTTAGACGTGCCTGGCCGAGGCTGTGCACACAGGGGAGCTGTGAGGAGAAGTGCACGCTCAGGCACAGGCTGGGCTTGGCCGTCCTTCATGAACAGCTGCACCACAGGACACCGGCAATGGAAATTAGAACTGCCCTACTTCCACCCCTGCTGTCTAACAGAAACACAGTACCCAAAGCATAAGTCATACATACACCAGCACCATATGACAGAAAAGCATTTAATTTGCTGAGTGTTACACGGGCTTTGTGAAAACTTCAGGCAATAATATCTGCCATGGTTCAACAAGAGAGCCCCATGGTCACCTTCTATTAAAACCGTAAACATCAAAAAAGGAGTAAAAAAAATCTCTACTCAATTCCCATCTCAGCATAGCATCTTGCCATTTATTAAGGTGTTTGCCACCAGATAGTGTGCTCTGGGAGGGGTAGACCAAGAGGAAGGCTGACATTTTGGCAGTAGAAACAGTTTAGTACTCTGCTCTGTCAACAAAGTAACTGTGCAGAGGAGGGTTGCATCCCTAAATCACTTCCTATATATCAGTGAGGTGAGCTCTAAGACGTGTACAGGTGTGGCTCATATGCCAAGACATGACAGCAGAAAACATACACACAAAAATCTGCTATAACCTGTTAGAGTGTCTGCCCTCTGCACAGTTGGCACATCAGCCTTCCTCAAACCAGCAATCACTTCCTGGGCTCCAGAAATAGTGCCCTCCTTCTTTGCATGGCACAATCCATCACCTGTGCACCTATGGCTTTAAATGACCCACCACCCTCACATCTTCTCATGACTAGCACGTGAATGTAGGGATTGGTACTTCTAAAATCCAGCAAAGAATTTAGAGGTTTTCCACGCTACTTTTCTTTGGAATCTCCCTGCACACAAAAACAGCCTGCCCTCCCTCTCTACAAGGAGCAATCTGTCCAAGTGATGATCACAAAACCCATGCTCTGTTCCTGGCTCTGCCACTAACCAGATATATGATTCTCAACAGTTTTATTTCCTTTACCCTGGAAGATAGAAAGAGATAAGATCTTACCCTGTTTTTTCTCATGAAACATTCTCAAGGACCATCTCCACACTGCAGCTTAAGCATTAAGACTGCTGCAGTAACTGCTCTGCTCTGGGAGACTCCCAAGAGGCAAAGCAGAAAAATAAATGCATTGCACTGCCTTTTTGACTTATAACCCAGAGGAAATGGAAAAGAATTACTGTATGAAAGCAATAGGGAAAACAAGAAGACAATAACAAAATTCCCTTTCAAGCTCCTCACACCCTTTTCTTGGGCAATTTTTAAGAATTTGCATGGAAAACTTACCAAAAACACTACAGTATAAAATTCTGAGGAATTGTATAGAGGCATGAAAAAGGCCAGTTCTAGCTTACAGATGCACTTAAATGTAACTTTGAGGGTAGATACTCACAGATGATGACACAAAAGTCTGTCAGCTTCCTATAAATGTACCTTCATGTGACAACTACCTGCAGAAAAAGAACAAAAAGCAAGTTTTTAGTCAAAGTATCACTGCAACAGTTAACTCTGAAAAAATGGTGGCTTCACATGAAATTTCTTCTTTTTAAAAGCTTCTCAGAGAAACTTCAGAAGCACTGAAGTTATCTCAGTGGAGAAGTACTGATACCCTGCAATTAATTAACATCTGACAGCAGCCTTGAGCCCTCAAGCAACAAAAGCATCGTCTGCTAATGTAAAATACATTTTGACATTCTGGGTCCCTTGGGAGTGATTTATAATTTTAACATAGTGACTGTCCTTGAAGATACAACATTCTCAGTTACAAATGTTACAAAATTCCTTGTTTCAGTTTATAATTGGAAATTCTAACTTACTCCAATGCCTGGTGAGTGTCCCTTGATCCTGTGGGATGCATGGGTGGCAGCTGGGATAGACAGAAGTCATTCCCTACCATAAGGTATCAAAGCATTAAAAAGCTCTTTATAGGCACTTTCCTGAAACAATACCCTCTATAAAAGAGGGGATCCCCACATTTCTACATGAAATATTTGAGCTATTTGAATGCAGATACCAAGAGCTGACCTATGCATCTCTCCGTGAGTTAAGTAATTATCACTTGGCTTGTTTTTTCCCTGCCTAGAGGAAAAAATAGTGGAAATAAGTAGCGGCCTTAAAAGCAGACAATGAGACAAAGCAAGGAAGTTTTCAGAAAAACTCTACAATAGTGGAGGTAGACAGTGAATAGCTCCAACTCATATTTGTTTAAAAAATAAACTTTGGAAAACAAACACATTTTAGCTGTTACATTGATTTCCATTATACTGATGCCCTAAAATTTGGTGCAAAGACAACTGAGTTCAGTTCTGCTGTCTAAATATTTGATGGGAAGGAAGCAAGGACTGGGCAGGAGAGGAAAAAAAGTTTTTGTAGTCTTAGGTCACGTAGTCTTTTCTAATAGAAATCCAAAAAACCTCTGGATTAGTTTGTCACTTGTTGCAATGTTACACAGCATAATTGAATTTAACCAACTGCTCCCAATTTGCAGCGGCAGAAGTGCTGACCTTCTACATCCTGACAGCTCCTATTTTGCATCACAGATCTCTTTTGCATCTTTTAGCTGAATAACAGAACTTTAGACAACAAAGCCATCTCTATTTTCTAAATGTTCCAAGCTATTTACTGTCTGCAACTGTCAAGCAAAAAGTAAAAAACACCATCATTTCCCCTCCAGAAATCATCCTCAGAGGAATAACAGATCTATAAAATCCCAGGGTCTGTTTTTAATGACCTGGCTTTCCCTTCCCTTCCTGTTTTTGCAGATTATTCCTTCATCTCCCACTTCAGTGTGCCTGATACCTAAATTGAGGTATATTCAAACTTCCCTGAAGGCTCAAGGCCACAGAGAGCAGGGAGCTGTCAGACCTGCATGAGGAGCCTGTTCCCCAGAGCCCTCTGCTGTGATAGTTAAAGACGTCCTGGACAATCAAGCAACTTCTGGGAGCATGGATATCAATCCACTTTCTACTGGCACATTATTTAATGCTTCTCCAAAAGTGGCAAGTTATCCTGTAATAGCTTGGTAGCAGGGAAAAGAACTGACAGTGAGAATTAAACCTTCACTTGCATGGACATCAGATCTGTGCATTGACTTGGGAGGGATCAAAGCACCTTTTACAATTTTCTGTTAGTGCACAAGGAGGACACAAACTGTATGGATAAATGGGGACACCAAAAATAAAGAAGCAGAAGCCCACACAGAGGGGAGTGAGGGAAGTCAATAGTTTTGGGGTTTTTTTCTCAGAACCAACCAAGAAGACTTGTGTGATCCTGGTAACAGAAAAACAACCATTTAAGGTTCAGGTGGGAACAGTTTCACAAACCTTTACTTACTGTTCACTAAACCTAGGGATATCATTTCAGACTCCAGGAAACCAAATTAAATTAAAAATACTGAAACAGAGACACGAAGCATAAAGAATTGAACAGTAACTGGAAATTTGATGAGAAAAAGCTTTTCAGTGAGTTGTACTCACTGCGAATAAGAATCAGAGGAAGAGAGCTGCTTGATGAAAGCCTTTACCAACCACAACAAAAAGAAACCCTAGAGAACAAACTGAACAACAGCTTCAATGTGGCAAGAGAGAAGTGTCTGGCTGCAACTATTTGCTTTGCTCTGAGCAGCATTATCACAACACTGAACTCCCTTCCTATAAATCTTAGAATTTGGCTTAAAGATGACAGATGAGCACAAAAAAAGAACATGACTACGGCTGAAACATTAGCCCTCAGCACAGCAACTTGTATTAATCTGTGGCAAAGGGAATCTTGAGAAAGACAGTAGCAATATGATTGTTTCCAGTTTGTTCTTTGTGCAGCTGGAGCCTGGGTAAGTGTGCTGCTTTCTGCGAGCAGCACATGGCTGCAAAGAAAGCTGATGTCAGCAGAAACACTGCGTGATTAACACTGGGCTAGTCAAGTTTTGCAAGGCACTGCTACAAATCAAGACGGTACCAGCCAGAAAAGTAACATCCCTCATTTTAAGCTGAATCAGATTTCTTGTGAATTTCTGTTTATTTTTCAGGCAAGTTCTTGCAGTTATCAGCTGAAATTTCTGCTACCTTTAGCTTGCAAGTAACACCTAGAGCATGAGACTGGTACATTATAGTTGCTTTTAACATACTCATCCTATGCAAACACCTGCACATGTACTGACACATCAGCATAGGCATTGTATTAAATGCACTGTAAGATGCATCTGTACTTCCATGTCATCAGACTTTAACTGATGTTCTAACTACTGATGTAGCTTCCCATGTGACACTGAATATATATATATAAATTTCCCTTCTAGTTCTCAATATTCAGGTCTGCCTATTTCTCACACTTCTCTACTTGCCCTTCTGGCAGTTAAGCAAGAGACTTGTCAATATCAATGTTTCCTTCTCTTTCTGCCAGATGACCGAAGAAGTGTGAAATTTAAAACAAAAAGAAACAGAAAAAAACCTTACCAACAACATAACAATGTTTGTCTATTGTGTAAAATCAGTTTACATTAAGAACCATCAGTGGGCCAGCACATAAACCAGCCAGCTTTGTACAAATCTGTCAGCTCAGCAGAACCAGTCCTACCTGTTTCCAGAGCCTCACCACTCCAGAGGGGACGGAAAACCCCCCGAAAGTACACCTTTAGTGCCTGTCGGACACTACCACGCATCCATGCAGGCAGATGTGAGCCGGCGCTGCTAGAAACCACCAGCCAACATGATTTACCAGAGATCTGCTCTGCAAAAGGAGAGCACGATGTGCGCCGCCTTACGCATCACAACCTGCGAGGGCTCCCTTCGGCATCTGCTCCCTCAGCCCGTCCGTGGCCCTTGGCCAGGGTCTCCGTGGGGATGGATGGCCTCTTATAGCCCCCGGCTCGCCTCGCCTCTCCCCACGCCCTCGGGACCAGCCCACAGCCCCGCGTTACACATTGACGCCTTCCACCTCCAGGCCAGTTTGGACGGGAAGCGCTCGCCCGCGCAGTGACGAGCACCAAGAGGTGACTGAAGGTCGTCCTCGCCGTACCGATGCCACACACGGCGAGACACGGTCGAGCAACAGTGCCCCGCTCCGGGGCAGCCGCAGCCGCCAAGGGGCCACGGGGCGCCCGCAATGGGGACCCACTGAGGCTGGTGGGCTCCCGCAATGGGCTCGCACCGATGGGGACGGGCGCCCGACGCCATGTGCCCGTGGCAGGTGCTGATGTCGCACACCACCCAGCGCCCACCGGATGCTAACAGGGCACACCAGGAGGCACCACAGCCAACACTGAGGGGTGGTCGTCGACCGGCATCGCAAGGGATCCGGCCGCCGCGGGCCGGTGGCACGATCCGCTCCTGCTCCTTCTCCCGAAGCCTCCCCCCGGAGACAGCGCAGAGACC